>QOCX01001575.1:0-20706 GCA_005959815.1 Sarcophaga bullata | reverse complement strand
AAACGGATATTTTATTTTAAAAATATATCTTTTTATTTTAAAATGGAAAATATATTTCTTACTGAGACTCCCATTAGATGTTTTTAGTCGTGTATACTTTTCAGAGTGAAGGCTTCCATAAATGAATATTATTTTTTTTATATTTATCATTTGCTATGCTAGTAAACGAAGAAATTCTAAGTTTGAAGAACAGTGAACTTTTCATAACTCTTATAAGAACAGAGGGAGGAGAAATTATATTTCGCAAAGAACAGATCTCACCAATAGTTATGTAGTTTAGCCACAGGTTTATCTTGATTACAAGTTTTATTGACAAACAGTATATATTTGGGCAATACACAAAAGACTTTGTATCGTTGTATTGAGTGTGTTGCTGGATGAATATTAGGGTTTATAAAAACCTGAATTTTTAAAAAACCGGTTTGTCGGTTAACCGGCAGCGTAAAAACCGGTTAATCCGGTTAACCGAGATTTAAACAATAACTTAAAAAATTTATTTTTATTAAAAAAATAACACTAAATTAACATTTCATTAGTAGGTATAAGTTGTAAAGTTATCAAAAATAATAGTTAAAGAGAAACGTAAAAATAAATTACTATGTTGTTATAAGAGATCAAATTAAATTCATAAGTAGATATAAAAATGTTTAGATTACATTTAAGAATGTTTCTTAAAATAATATTTTAAAAAACAGGATGCAGTTTAAATGTTTTGGTTACATTCTGTTTTTAATTTTTATTTTAATTGAGGATGATACCGAAAACGCTTTTTCCCTAATCGTTGAAGTCGGATTTATGGTAAGAAGTGAATTATATAACAAAAATTAGTAGTATACTTTTAAAACCGGTTAACCGAAAATGAACATTTTAAATTAACCGGTTAACCGATTTTCAAACACAACACATATACAACAGTGTATGCTTGTTGTTGATAATTTTCATATAAAGATCCGATGCACTTAAAGTACGGTCACACATGACAAATATTTGTTCCAATTTTGTTTTCTCTTATAAATATGAAATATAAATACGAAATATGACTGAAACAACTAAAATTTTGTCTAGTGGTCACACTACACACATTTATTTTCCCATTTTGTTTCATCAAACAGCGGCAAACAGAAATATGAGAAAACATGTTTGCCATATGATCACATATGATCATTTATTTGACCAGAGTGTTGAAGAAAATACATGTATGTATATGTATATTCTCATACATAATGGAAGATGAATATTTTCTCGTTTTGTGTTGCGGATCCAGTGATATTTTGCGAAGAAAAAGAAAAACGACTATGGGTTCGTAAATGGGTTCAATGCCTAAAAGAAGGATGCAAATTAGGAACAAAATACTGATTGCAATGTAATTAGGTCAATTTAATTATGTTGCAATAGTATTTTTATAAAAATATTTCCAAGGTTGTGTCTGGAATAAATTAAGTTAAATTAGCATAATTAAGCATTGTAATAAAAATTGTATCTTTAAAGTTCAGTTACTAAAAGGACTCAATAAAGGTCTGAAGTTATACTTTTTTTAAATAAGAAATTTAAACAATTTCTTTAATTGGCGCCTGAGCATGAATACGCGAATTCTTTTTTTGAACAAAAAATTTATAACGTATAAAGTACGGTTCTCTGCGGAAAATAAAAATAATACGAAGAATAGAACAGAAACGAAGGGTCCCTTAATAACTTTCAAGGAAGACAAAACAGGAACTGGAAACATCCAGTAGCCGCTGCATTCTTAGGAGAAAGAGAAAAAGAAGACGAAGAAGATGGAAAACGTTTACCTTTTGTTGCAGATAATTTAGAAATAATTATTAAAAGAAATTAAATAAATAAATTACAAAATAAAAAAAAATTATATGGAATGAAAATTGTTAATTATTTAATTATTACTTTAATAATAGATTTTACAAAAAAATTAAAGAAAAATTTAAAAAGTTAATGTTTAAGAAGAAATTAATTAAAGGATACACCCCAAAGGAAGGATAAAGGAAATAAGAGAAACAAAACTACAATTTTTAATAATAAAAAATTGGAAACTGTTGCGATTTCTACGGGACCTTCCAACAGTGTAAATAATAAATTCACTTCTATTTTTGGTTCCATCAACCACCGTTTTTAGAGAAAGACTTCTTTTATTTTCTTTGATTCAACACAGAATGTTTTCTTTATTCTTCTTTCTTTTCCTGTACAATATTCAATTTGTTAGTGACAACAGATTCTTAAACTAAGCTTTATATTATAATAAATTTCAACAATCTAAAAAAGCTTACAAATAATTTTTTTTGCATTAATTTAATTAGCTGGAATGCACTAAATTTTAATCTGACAAAATTTAAATTACTAAGCATACTTTTATTAATGTGGGTATTCAAATAAATATGATTAATAATGGTATTCAGACTGCTGTGCTAACTCCACCCCTCTTAAATGTCGAATCGTCCCTGTTTCGAAGCGATTTCCTTAACAATATTGTCAATGTCTAGCGTCAGTAATGCCAAAACGATTTTATCCGTGAAAGTAGCCCTTTTAAGGTTTTCGATATAATTTATATTCTGAAAATTCAGCTTGTATATATACGAGAGGGTTATTAAATTTTCATGTTCAATATTCTTTATATTGATCTTTGATCTTTCTTTTAAGTACATTTGATTTTTCATAGCGTGTACCATTCATCGTTGTGTTGGTTGCAAAGGTGACCACCAAAGTTCACCTAACATTTATTGTCTTCTTCGTATATGCTAGTTTCTTGAACGTTATTTAAAATAACAACAAGGAGTGGAAGATGTTGGCCCGCAGTCCACCAATGTCGCTGAGATTCGATAGGGAACGAATGAGAGTTGAGCGGAGAACGACTCAGTCGTCCTTTGTGATCGCAGCTGCTTAACGTCCAGCTTACGCAATGTACTAGAGTGCGAAGACCTCGAGGGGCTAATGCGCAGTCGAAAGGTGGCTGCGACAAGGTAGTGGTCCGAGTTGATGTTTGGACCTCTAAATGTTCGCGTGGAGGCTGAACTGTTCGGCAATGGGGCCAAAGATACCTTCCGGCCCGATCTTCGCATTAAAATCTTCGAGGATGACTTGGCGTCATTGTCCGAACACTTATAATATACGTCCTCGAGTTTAGCGTAGAAAGGCATCGTTAACCAAATCGTCCTTTCTTCCGCCGGGGCGTGAGCAGAAATTAAGCTGATGTTGTAGAATTTTGCCCTGATGCGGATTGTGGCTATTCCTTCGTTTACAGGCGAGAACCCGGGGACAAGAAGGCGAAGTCTCTTACTAGCCACGAATCCGCATCCGAATTCGTGCTTACCAAAACGGCAGCTGTAATACACATCGCAGGATGCCAGCCTTTTGCATCCTTGTCCTATCCATCGCATTTCCTGTATGGCAGTGATGTCCATCCTACATACCCTCTGAAGGGTCCGGACGTTCCATGTGCCTATTTTAAAATCGTAATCTTTTAAACGTTTGCCGTGGCCGTGAACTTTTAAGGGGATCCTTATGGAGGCGTGCGTTTTGGTATCCACTGGAGAAAATGTTTTTACGTGGTGGGTTCCAAGCCCTATGCACAACCCAAATTGAACGTCCAGGGGATTGGACTTCGCTGCACGCATTAGTTAACATCTAGCAGTTGCTAGAATGCTATTCAGAAGGAGCCACGAGGAGGCTATGTGTCCACTTGAATACAGCAAAATAAGGATCGTCCTGGTGGTCGCCACGTTGACCACGTCAGAAACTTTACCTCGTTTGCATGCATTCCATCCTCCCCTCTGGTGCAGTTTCCTATTCTAATTTTGTTTCAAAATTGATATTGTCCAAAATGGCAGGATGAACTATATTCTCTTCTGTCAATACTATTGCCAATGCTAGATTATTTAGAAAAGATATTATATCACTATTTCTCATCACAACAGCCACAAAAAGTATAAAATTGTCTTGTTTTATTTTATTGTATGTATTTTCGCAATTATGAATGGTATTAATTTTCTCAATCAATTCGTTTATTTTATCCTGTATTGCTGAATTTATTATAAACTGTTTGTCATTATTCTGCACGAGTAAGTTAATACGAATTTCCAATGAAATCAAGTCATTATGGTCTGGGATTCGATAGACCTCGTGGGTTGTCTGTGTCTACGATTTCCCTTGTTTTTTTTTTGTTCTCGAAGCATGCTAACTTCCCTTGTGTCAGATAGACTTTTAATCAGATTTTTCCTGTGTATGTTGCCAAATTAGTCCCCAGATCCTGCTGAACAACACTGCACAAAATATTTATCACATTTATTACACAACCGTCTGTTCCTTTTAACAAAAACAATGTCCCCAGGTTGATATTTCTTTAAGACAACATCCTTATTACGCGTTTGTAATAACCTTTGCTGCGCTGACATCAATCGACTTTCTACTTTTTCGAGGGCACTTTTATTAAATTCATTCAAGATATCCAACGGCTTCCTTTCCGTCACTGAATGTACTGTGTCATTGTACTTAACATTAATTCAGTGTTATCAGTTATATTTTGCTGAGCCCTAACACACCGTGCTATTTCTAACAATGTAGAATGAAAGCGCTCAACCTGACCATTACTCTCACTATGCATAGCGGAAAAAAAATTATTCTGCTCCGAAGTGATGCCGGAGGAATGTTATGATTAAATTTCGTTGAAAAGCTTTCTCATTATCTGAAACCACTATTTTTAGCTTTCTGAATCTACTCATAACCTTGGCATAAAGCTACTTTAATATCCACACTTGATCTAGAATCAATTGGAATCACTGTTGCACGCTTCGAAAATTTATCTATACATGACAGGAAATGCTGTTTGTCCGTTATAATTATATCTATATGTAATATTGCGCTGGGATAGGTTGGTATCGGTGTTCCGCAATATTGCCTTCTGATATCGTAAACTGGGTATTAAATTGGTTACCGCGGAACTAAATCGATCTTAAGGCATTTGTACTTGAAAATTCGGTATGTATTGTCCGATCGTCATCACTATTCTCCGACAATTGCCACCACATTTCCCTTACCTGGTTTATAGAAGAATTTTAGAGAAAGCTCCTCTATAAATGATCTCCATCTCTTCATTTTCGAATTTGAGTTCTTATCGGACATCGCAAATATGAGTGATTAATGATCTGTGTAAATATGTACTCCACTAATACCACATAAGAAATGTCTAAAATTTTTCAGTGTCCAGACAATGGCAAGTAATTATCGTTCATTTGTAGCGTAATCTGCTTCTGACGTTGATAGAGTTCTAGATATCATCATAATAGGTCTTCCAGTTTGAGACAAAACAGCTCCCAAGGCGACAGAGGAATCATCTGTTGGAAGTTCAAATATTTTACTGTAATCGGGACAAGTTAACAGAACATCATCCGAGGCAAGTATTTGCTTTAGTTTTTGAAAAGCTAATAAAGCCTTTTCATCAGGTTTTATTTTAATATTTTTAGAATATTTAGCTGAAGTTTGTTCGTTTTCATTCTTAAGATACTCTGTTAATAGTTTAACGATTTTTGCGCAAGCTCCTGCAAATCTGCTGTAGTAACCAAAAAGCCCCAAGAAAGATCTAAGGCTCTTCAAACTCTTTGAAGTTTCAAATTCACGAATAGCTTTTACCTTCTCGGGACGGGCCCAAATACCATCAGTTGTCATTATAAAGCCCAAAAAACACACTTCAGTTTCAAAAAAATTAAGATTTGATGGCGAAATTCTCATTCCCACCTTCTCGAGCATTATTGCATTATTTTTTCTATGAGTTTCAAATGACTACACTCATCAGGTGAGTGAATGATATCATCCATATATACTGGACATGTTTTTCCTACTTCCTAATGCTAAAAGCCGTTCCTGTCTGTCTTTTACATCAAGCATAATTTGAAGGAAACCAGCCTTAGGTCCAGAGTGGAAAAATATTTGGATTTTCCTAAATTTTCCGGCATCGGATATTCATCACTAATTGTTTTCTCATTAAATTTTCTAAACTCAATTACCATTCTGTGGTTTGGGTTACCATTCTTTTCAAAGACTTTTTTCCCACAACATAAAGTGGTGAGTTATATGGTGAAGTAAATTTTCTTATTATATTGTGTTTCTATGATATGGGTATGACCTAGTATAAATCAATTCATTCGTGCTAGTCTGTATTTTTGCCACTACTGGAGTATTGAAAGGCAATAATCTCTGTGGGTCTGCAAGCCCATTTGCATTTGATATCAAAATGTCCTCATAGTCTCTCCGAACATGCACACCTTCCGAATCTACAAAAATGTGATCGACGTCATTCCTGTTCTCTTACAACAGAGAAACATATCCTTTTTCAAAACTCAAGGAGTCTTTCCCTATGTTCACAATCGCTTGAATTTCCTTAAGGAAATCACAGCCGATTATGCCGTCAAATTTTTTTAACGGTAAAAGAGTAAAATACAAAGTGTTCTATACCCGAATAACACCGAATAACATTTCACACTTTTCCTTTATTTCAATTGTCCCGCTTATTGAATTTACTTTAAATGGATTTTTTAGGGTAGCTATTCTTAATAAACTACTAAGGGGAAAAAATTTTTTGATGCTCCGATATCAGTAAGTAATTTAAGTCTCTTATCTATATTTGTCTTAATTATAAAGGGTAAGAGAGGTTTTATTCTAAAAAATTTAATTGTTTCAGGCCTTCCTTCTCGTTGAAGTTGTATTCGAATAGCGAGTTTACGGCCCAATAACTGTCCACAATCGTACAGATTTTCCTGAGTCCTCATATCTCCGTTTATTTATTGTATTGTCTTGTTATGGATTTTTCTGGATAGGAGAATGAAGTGTGTGCGGGCCTATAATATCGAGGAACCAGGGTAGACATTCATTACTGAATGGGTCTCTCTGTTCTGTCTCTCTGGTCTCTCAGGTGTGCGTATTTATATGATGGGTATGTTTGCCATAAGTTAGTGCTCCTTTTCTGGAGCGAAGGATTAGTTTTCGCTACATCTCCAGCTGCAAAAATTCTTGCAAATACCTGGCTTTTTTATCCGATTCGGACTCCTGAGAGGTTGCCAAGTCTGTTGGTAAGTCGAAAGGTCTTGCAGAGAAAAGTATGCCGCTTAAAGGCCGACGTAGTCCTGTAATGAACACCCGCAGGGTATTATCCCTAACGCGTTTATTAAGTGAATTAGCTATATCCTCATTATTGGAATAGCTCATCCTGTTCTTATTTATAATAAGGGTCAGGTGTCCATCGACAGTGTCGTAAAGTCCGATATTGATTTATTTCCCTGTCTTAAAATACTTAGTTCCATCTCCAATGCCTGAAGGGACCTTCTGTCAGCGTAACATTGGTCCAATTGGCAATAATAGCCTTGAAGTTCAAAACCGTAGTAATGCTGATAACTTAGCATTAGCCGCCCCTGTAATTTTATTGCGGAATATCTCCATAGCCACATAATAATTTTCGATCCCCTCTGTGTAATAATTCATTGCAAAAAATGCAGCCTCCCGTCACGCGGGATACGTTTTTCTTTCGCCTCTAAACTCCAGTAAAGATTTTACCAAGTCAAGCCAAGTTCCCATAGAAAAGCATTCTACGGTCACAGGATCATATTGATATATCCTTCGCGTCAGTCCCTCAAATTGCTTGGTCAGTTTACTTATATTTCCTTACAGGTTCCTAGTAAGTGTTTCTACAGAAGCGGAAACTAAGTCTATAATTTGTTCGCTAGTAAGAATCGTCATACTAAGGCAATTCTTATATAGATGAGAAAAATATCGAACGAGGAGTAATCCGGAAAGAAGAAATAATTAAACGATGCCAATACGATGCGAGAGAAAGAAAAAAGAAATGATGGCGAAATAGACAATATCAAAATAAAATAATTCGGATCAGAAACGCACTTATATTTTGTATTTCTACTTATTTATTTGTAACTAGAATATATCTTATTTCTATCATTAATATTAAAAGTACATACAATACCGCAACAGCTTCCATTTTTCCAGTTAATACCGACACAATAGTTGACAGTAACCGCTTTGGTTCAACACGGTGTCCCTTTGGTAGATTTTCCGTGGGGTTGATTTATGACAACAGATTTGATCCCCTTTGGTCCACCTTAATTAAACTTTCGTAATTAGTTATTTCAATTTTAATTTAACAGCAGAGAGATTGTGTTAAATATCCTCTTTTTAATAATTCAAATATTTTAAATTATTTCACAATGTTTTTACAAAATCTTCATATGAGTTTTATTAGAAAAATATTTCGTTTCTTTTTTAATACACTTTTCTACACAATGTTTTGGGAAACGATGATTTTCCATTATATTTTCTTCAATTTTTCACGTTGGGAGCCAGTTTACAAATTCACTTTTATTTTTGGTTCTATGAATCACCGTTTTTTAAAAAGGACTTGTTTTCTTTTAGTTAACAAAACAAACTTTTACTTTTTGTTATATGAACCACCAATTTAAAAAAAAAATTCTTTTCTTTTCTTTGATTCAACACAGAATGTTTTCTTTATTGTTGTTTCATATTTCTGTTCAATATTCAATTTTGTTAGTGAGCAAGAGTTTCTTAAACTAAGCTTCATATTAAAATAAATTTCAACAGTTTAAAAACGCTTACAACTCATTTTTTTTTTTTGCATTAATTTGATTGGCTAGTATACACTACTATTTATTTGACAAATTAAAATTACTAAGCATTTTTATTAATATGAGTGTTTAAATAAATATGATTAATAACGGCATTCATACTACTACAGTTGCTAATTTATAAAAAAACAGCAAACAAAAAATAGTCTTTCGGGGGGAATTGGGGTAAGGTATCCAAAATAAAATGTTTTATGTGAGCAACAGAAAATAAACAAAAAAAGTATTGGAAAAATATGTAAAACAAAAATATTCTACAAAACGTTATCTTGTTTGTTGGGGGGTTGATCGAGAATAACGCGATCACTTTTTTTCTTTTATTTTCATATTTCTCGTTCCACAACATAAACGTATTTACACTACATATTCCAATTGACTTAAAATTAAAGTGGCCAGCGTAAACATCCCGTCCTCTTGCAAGGGTGCAACAAGGAGAAACGGGAAGCTACCTGGCAAAATAAAATAAAGAAATTACTATTCAGTTCAATTCATTTTCACAAAAGAAACTTAGTGTTTTAGATTTATTTAAGTACGTTGATCACAATTGTCGCAGCAGCAGAATTGGGTGTATCGATTACGTTATTGTTGTTCTTGCTGATATTGGGCTGGCAGGAAAACTCATGAGCTTGGTTGCGGGTTGTGCTCTTGTTGTCCTTTCGTTGAGTAACCCTTTTGTTATTAGCCTTGCTACCTTCTCAGCGGTGGAAATGCAGCATCGTATGGTGTTTGCCCAAACATTCCATACACCGCTCCCTACTGCGGCAATTTTACGAAAAATGGGACTTTGCCAAACAGTTAGTGCAGTATTTCAATTTGTTTACTGCGCCCATTTGCCTTGAAGGGGTTTAATCGGCGGAATGCCGGACATTTTTGGAGCGTGTGTTGGCCTTTACACAAAAGGCACTTCGAAACGGTTTGACAACTTCGTCGAGGCTCTGGCCTTCCGGACGTTCCACAGTAAACCTTCGGGGTGCTACTTCGGTCATCTATAAGTAAAGGACAGAACAAACAAGGAAAAGTAAGAACAAATTAGTTCTGACTAGGATTAGGGAGTAATACGAGCTTAACTATAGGCCATGTTAGAACGCCATTGGCAGTTCGAACGTCATCCACTCGTACTTTCCGATAAAAACACGCGAGATACGACAGAGCTTCCATTCTCTTGGAGGTAAGTTGTCGTGTTGAATCACACCAAAATCGTCAACCTCGAAATCGCGTCGGGAATATTTCCATTTATTGCGCTTATGAAGTTCATCTAAGTACTCGTCCTTCCAGCGACGCACAAACAAATGGTGTAATACTTCAATTTTTGCGACCTGATTAGCGTAATTGAGAGATTTCATTGAGAAATCAGGTTCAGGGGGTGAAAGGATGGCACTTCCTACAAGGAAATGACCTTGGGGTTAAGGGGTTAATATCCGAGGGGTTATCCATCATCGGACAAAGAGGAAGAGAATTCAAGCAAGCTTCTATTCTTGCCAGAATGGTAGTGAACTCTTCAAAAGTAAACTTCTGCGCATTCGATTTTTTCGTAGGTGGGTCTTAAAAACTTTTCACACCGGCTTCCCAGAGGCCGCCCATATGCGGGGCTCCAGGAGGAATGAAATGCCAATCGAAGGATTGAAAAACGTTTTCCGATGTAATTCTTTGCTTCAGTTCATTAAAGAACTTAGCCTGGTCCCTTTTCATTACATTAAAAGCGCCAATGAAAGCGGTCCCATTGTCCGAATAGATATGTGTGGGGCAAACTCGTCTGGAGAAAAAACGAGTAAACGCTGCTAGAAAATAGTCCGTCGATAAATCGTTGGTTGCTTCCAAATGAATGGCTTTCGTTGCAAAGCACACAAACATCAGAACATATCCCTTAGTGATTCGGCAACCATGTCCAATATAAGATTTAATTTCAAAAGGTTCAGCGAAATCTAGCTCAGTATGAGTGAAAGGACGAGTCAACGTCGTTCTCTCTGGGTGTAGCGCAGCCATAATCTGTTGACCCAAATTCCTCCGATAAATCGTACAGATTTTACAGTTATGAATAACAGTTCGAATTAGGGTTTTAAGTCTAGGGACCCAAAATTTCTGTCGCATAAGGCGCAGCATTAGAGATAACTCTGCATGTACTGAGCATTTATGAAGATGCTCCAAATACAGTCGAGTAAAATGACCATTGTAGGGGAGTAATTTTGGGAAGCATTCATCATATGTCAGCGTCGCTGATCGAGGCAGTCTTCCATTGACTCTTAAGAAACCATTAGAGTCGATAAAAGGGTTAAAAATCAGTAGCGAGCTCTTACAAGCCGAAGCAGCTTCTTCCCTCAAAATTGAGTATTCGGGAAAATGAGAACTTTGGCACAAAATAATCAACCGACGCTTCACAAAAGTGATTTCATTCTGAGTGAGTTCTATTGACAAGTATTCCTGATATAACTTGGTTTTATTAACAGAAAAGTAAAACCGAAAAACGTACGACAACACTCGCAATGCACGAGACAGGTCGGAAAATCGTTTCAAATTTCCTCAGTGAATGTTGTCGTATTGATGTTCACTTGAACCAACCGTGTTTCAAGTTGGGTACAGCGTTTAAATGATGACTTCGGTCACTCTGAACGTGGACGACTTAACCAAGTAGGGCCCTTCCACCAGATGTCGGAATTTACGAGCTCCTTCTCCGTCATACCTTGACTAGCCAGATCAGCACGGTTACTATGAGATTCTACATGATTCCAATTATCGATGCCAATAGTATCCAAAACATACGAAACTCTATTCGCCACAAAGGTTGGCCAATGGCACGTGGGTTTTTGAAACTAGGACAGAACTATTGTCGAGTCTGTCCAATAAAAAGCTGTCGAATTGGTAAGATTCAGCACCGAGAGGAGTGAATGTACCATTTTTGCCAACAGAGTTGCACCGCAGAGTTCTAAACGAGGTAAGGTTTGCACCTTTACTGGCGCAACCTTTGTCTTGGCAGCGAGCAAATGTGTGAATATTTCACCTGATGTGGTTTTGATTCTGCTATAGAGGGTGGCAGCATACGCTTTCTCAGAAGCATCACAAAATGCATGAAGTTGTACTTCATACTCAGGGTTAAAATTAACCCAGCGTGGGATGTTAATCCGTTCGATGAAAGAGTAGTCGTCGACAAATTCGTACCACCTGTATAAAGTCATGGGTTTCAAACAATCGTTCCATTCGGTTCTGTCTTTCCAAATTTGTTGCATAAGAATCTTAGCGACATTTATTTTGGGTGCTAGCCACCCAACAGGGTCAAATAGATTGGCTTTTTGAGACAAGACAGAGCGTTTGGTAACTTGGGTAATATCGGGCGGTGGAGACGGCTTGAAGAAGAATGTATCCAAGCTCGCGTTCCAACGTAAACAAAACATTTTAGCAGTGCTAGCATCCGAAAATTTCAGAAAATTGCAATCCAATAAGTGTTTGGGGGGTAAGTCCAGAATAAGACTTTGTTCATTCGAAGTCCATCTGCGCAACGAGAAACCAGCCGACTTCAAAATGCAGATTAATTTCTCGCGATTATGAATAGCCTCTTCAATAAAATGTGCACCCGACAAAATATCGTCCACGTACACATGAGTTGGTAGCTTGACTCACAGTCACTAGTTAATTGATGTAACGTTCTAATTGCTTAATAAGGGGCACAGTTCACTCCGAATGTAACTGTTCTTAGTGCATACTCTTCTACATCTCCCTCGGGGTTTCGACGAAATAATATTCGTTGAAAACGTGCCTGATCTGGTCTGATCAGTATCTGCCTATACATTTTCTCTATGTCAGCATTAAAGACGTACCTGAACAGTCTTCAACGTAACACCAGTATAGTTAGGTTGGGCTATAAAATTCGTCCAGGATGTAGAACATTATTAAGACTAACACCGTTGGAAGACGGGCTTGAGGCATTAAAGACTACCCGAAGTTTAGTGGTAGTACTATCGGGTTGAAAGACAGCACGATGTGGCAAGCAAGATTTAAAGTTGGGAGAATGAGCCAAATAGGCATCGACGTTTGTCATATGACCCAAGATAGAATACTCCTCAACAACAGAGTCATATTGACTCTTAACTTCCGGGGATTTCAGTAATCTCTCTTCATTTCTTGTGAATTGCGAGAGAGCTATTCGCACTTAAAGGGTAAGGTAACCACATAACGTCCCTCCCTATTTCTAGTGGTGGTACAACGGTACTAGTCCTCACAAAACTAGTCCTCAGCCGAGACCTTCCTAAATTTGGGAACTTCCTCGACTTCCCAAAAGCGACTGATTTGATCGTTGAAGTCCAAATGACTGAAAAATGACACGATAGATTTTAAAAAAAGCGGCTGTGGAATTCTACCAGTAAGAACCCATCCAAAGACGGTCTTCTGGGCTATGAGTGAACCCTTAGGGTCTCTTATGACAGCATTTGATGTACGAAGTGGGGACTTCGAATAAATCGAAATCGATTACATCTGTCAAAGAGCAGTTGGGTCGACGACCAGTAAGTTGATCGACCACATAAGCCTCTGTTTCCAAGTGAAACTCCGGGCCAATAGATAAACCCAAGGAAATCGAGCAGATTTTAGTAGAATTGGTTGCTATCGCTCCATTCAGACCGAGTATCGCAGCATTAGGGGCAGAGAATATTAGAAGATCTAGCCTTCTCTGAAGTCTCCTCGAGACAAAAGAAGCCTGAGTAAAGTAGTAGGCTCTAGCCGAATATCTTACGTCATGATATCTACTACAGTCGTAGCCAACAAGACTGTAGAATATGGGGTGGACTGAAGTTGGGTGGCAAAATTTTTAAACAATCGACCTTCGGCCGAAGTTGATGGTCTCTCTACCGAATTTTGCTCAACACGAGAAGTGTGCTCCGGTAGGGAAGCAGAGTGGCATGATGGGGTTCCTGAACTATATTCAGAGTTGGGTTGAGATCGATTAGGGGCTTCAGTACGATGAAGCAGTGAATGATGTTTCTGTTTGCACATATAAGAAACATTAGTATTCTGGTATCTTCTAAACAAACAATTCGTGCAAATCTTGTTACTTTGAGAAAGATTTATCCTATCGGCAACTAACATCCTGAGAAACGCTCAGCAGAATGGAATAGGATGATTATCAGAACACAGTATGCATTTTCGCGGGGATATAGTAGGGGTGACTGTTGTCCAAAATTCTTAAATTTTTTATTCTTCTGAGAAGAGGGAGAATTTCTCAAATTTCGAATACGACTACTCGCTTGATTTGGATTGTGTGTGTCAGACACAGTCAGAAATTCATCCATGTTACTCCACTTCGGCAAGCACGAGTTAGAACTCTGGGACTGTTGAAAAGAGTGATCTCAGGTAATTGAGTGGAACAACGATATGATGTCCCAATTCGGAAGAAGGATAAGTTAGTTATACAATCATTGATTGTCCTCTGCAATCGATTAATTGAAGGACCTGATTCTCTTTCAATGACAGAAAGATTAAAAAAGATTTTCAATTGGGAATTTACTGATACCCGCTTTTTCTCATACCGGTCTACAGGATTTTGCCACGCCATGTCAAAACCATCATTGGCATAGAACAAGTTCGGATGATATCCCTCGCCTCACCTCCTGTTTTCTGTGGAAGATAATACATCTTGTGAATATTACTAATTCCCGGTCAGACATCAAAAATGAAATATGAAAAAATATTTCTTCGGCGACTTCCTCTCAGAGTTTCTGGCAAAAACTCTGAGAGTAAATAAAATTGCCATGAAAAGTTTCTCAAAAAATCTGTCGTTCGGAGTCGACTTTAAACTGTAGGTCCCGCCACTCATGTATAAAATTAGCACACACAACATAAGTGGTGTGAGAAGCTAGGCCGTAATCCTGACTGAAGGGTTGTAATGGCCAATTATGTATGTGAATATTACTAATATGGTTTAGTTCCGTAAAGGGCAGAAAACATGTATCTAAAAGTTGGCCAAGAAGTGAATCTCCAGTAAATATTGGGTGTCACATGGTAGAAAGGTGTATGGGGAATACAACCATCAATATATGAAATCAGTTCAAAACATATACTTTGTCTTGACTTTGTCTTGACGTCCTTCGTCGATATCTTAGTATCCTCGGCAGTCTTTAGAAGGGCCTCATAAATATCGCGAAATGCCTCCCACAAACAGATCAACTTGATCCCTTGCGGAATAGTCCGAACAAAAGTTTCAAAATTTGCGAAACGATTGAATTTTTACTAAGATTTCTCAAATTCCTCTCCATTCTTACTAAATTTGCGGATCTTCTATTATTATTCTCTTTTCCTTTTTAACAAATACAGTTAGCATCACACCGGAAAAACTTAAAAAGGTTACACAATTACGCAATTTTTTCTCTCAAAAAAGAAGAAAAGAAATCGCGGTACACAACGACATTTACGCAAAATTCCGACACGAGAAGTTAAAAGAAAACGATTGGATAAAAAAATAGAGACCGAAAACTTTTCACCGTTTTAATATCAAAATTACAAATCACATACCTTGCAATATATGAATTTATGTTGGAAATACTTAGGGAGGGGAAAGATGTGTGGCGAAAATTTCCTTTAAATTTGGGGATAATATGGCGGTCTCTTTAGACGATCTGAAAAGAGAACTCAAATTGAAAATGAAAATTAATTAATTTTAATTCAAATGTCAAATGTTTCAATAAAACATTACCTTTTGATTCGAGGGTTGATAGAGAATAATGTCTTTTTTCTTTTATTATATGAATATTACACAATCCACAATTCACAATAAAAAATTAGTCGTATTTACATACTAAACTTAAAACTAAGGTGACCAGTGCAAACAGCATTAATTTGATTATATACAATACTTCAAATAGTCATTAACGAAAATATACTTCAACTAGTCATTAACGAAATAGTTCAATTTTAAATCTGTTTGCGTTGCTAATTATTTGTATTCTCTTCGGTAATTAGTTCGAAAGTCGAGTGCAATAAATAAAGCACAAACGCTCAGAAAAGGCAGTTTTATATTTTCGTGAAATCAATACAAGTACTCTAGCCGGTCTGCCGAAACTTATTATTCCATACAGGTAAGTCGGTTGTGCAGTATAAATTATTTTATGTAGAAATATCAAACTCTTAAACTTCAAAAGATTTTCGAAACACATATTGCAAATTTGATATGAGAAGACAGATATGGAATTACGTAAGATATATCTTGCAATATTATTATATGCAACTTTCAATTTCCGCAAATTATTTGCATCACATTCGCATAAATTTTGCATCCATATAAAAAGACTGGTGTCAAATAAGTTTTAACAAGTAGCATTAGTATTTTAAAAGGTGTTGAAAGTTTTAAAGAAATTTCAAGCAGGCAATTTTATAAGAAATGAAAGGACAAATGACATTAATAGATACCTGAATAAGATACCATATCAGGACTAAACTTCGAAAGAAACATTATAGAAAGACATAGAAATGACAATGGAAAAATTTTAATGTTTCAATACATACAGGCTCAAGTAAGGATTATATACGACTAAATCTTGTAAAAAATCCGATTCTGAACAAAGAAATTCGATTACATGCCAATATCTTTCTATTCGGGCGAACAGATGTACCAGTAATATTTTATTTATTACCGGAATTAAAAGCATTTCATGGCGTTGTCGGAAACGATACTCTTAAAGACCTTAATACCGTTATTCCTACCAAACATAACTACATGAAGTTAGGAGACGGAAAAAAGTTTCACTTAAAGATTTTTTAGCGGACAATTACTACAATTACTGATCACATGATGCAACTACATGAGGAGAAATACGGACGAGAACAAAAGATCCCATATATTTTTAAACATATACTTATTCAATGAGTTTAGAAAAGAAATCGAGATTTAGGTAAAAACCCTGTTAAAAGATGGTATTGTTAGGCCATCGAAGTCCCCATACAATTAACCTTTATGGATTTTTCCCAAAAAAAATGGTCGCAAATATTTTACAGTTTTAGATATGAAAAGTGGTTTTCACCAAACAATTTTGATAACAAAAGACGTAGAGAAAACTGCATTTTCTATTAAAAATGGTAAAGAATGCACCAGCGATAATTTAATGTGTGCTGGATGACATTTTATGTTCTCATATCGGTGTTAGGTGTTATGTCTATATATATGACATAATCATTTTTAGCCCAAAAGAGAATCAGCATATCAGAATGATGGTTCATCATGAAGGTTCATCTGGACAAGATGCTTTTTCCCAAACAATAAGTCAGTCGATATCAACGCATTAACGGTTACTGTACACAGTGATTCCATCAGTAAATGTTCAATTAGCGTGTTTAAAACCCAGATTTTTATTCTTATAGGTGTAGCCAATGAATATCAATTTAGATTACCTTTACTCACTTAACATAGACATATAACAGCCCCAAGTTTTTCAGAAGACGAATTAGTGAGAATTTTTAAAAAATATCTTAATCCTAGCGTGATAAACGGACTATTTACTTCTGAAGAAATAATGGGAAAAGTACAATTAATAAACCAACTTCATTTCGCTAATATAAAGTAAGATATACACAAACCCAAGTAGAAGACTTGGCTGGCATCTCTAGACAGGAGGAAGAATCTCTAAAGGATCATAACAGAGCACATAAGAATGCAAAAGAAAAATTTTAACTCTTGGAAAAATATTATTTTCCAAAGATGAGCAACAAACTAAATAACATAACAAAACAATGCAAAGTATGTATCCACAATATGCGAGAGAAGCTTCACTTCACATGGACATTTGGTGCACTGAAAATCATTTATTACTAACGACAATAGATAAGCAACAAGATTTGCACAGGCAACAGTGATTAAACCCCGGTCGATAGCAAATATTAGAAAACCAATAAGGAAACTGATGTTTAATTTTGGAGTTCCAAGAATGGTTGTCGTAGATAACGAAAAGACAATAAGTTCTAAAACAATTATTTTTATGCTCAAAGGTCAAATGAATATTAAAGTTTTCAAGACATCACCATACAAAAGTACTGTAAATTGGCAATTCGAGCATTTTCATTCAACCTTGTCAGAAATAAAGCGTTGTCTTAAGATAGAAACAATACATAGAAATTTTAAAGAATTATTAGATAGAGTAGTTTATGAATACAATTACACTATACCTTCTACAACAGGTAGGAAACCCATCGACATATTCCTTGGAAGAAGAGTTAGAACTGGTCCTGAACAATATGAAAAAGCAAGGAAAGAAAATATAGAAGCAATTGTTAAAAAGCACAAAAATGTTATAGAACATCATAAACAAATCAAGGAAACCATTTAAAGATTCTATACCAGGTCAAAAAATTTACGTAAAAATTAACAAAAGGTTGAGGTCAAAATTGTCTTACAGGTATAAAGATGAAATAGTGAAAGAAAATAAAAAGAGTACTGTACTGACGGAATCTAATGGAAATGGTACATAAGAATAATATAAGAAATTAAATTGAATTATTTTGAATCAATTTGTAAATTTTGTTGGTTACAGGGTTTGGTTACCATTGCTGAAAGCAGAGGTGCATATACTCAACTACACGCACTCATACTTAATGATAATAGGTAACAGACACGGAAAAATTTAGGACGGAATATTCAAGTTTATACATTCGATTAACGTTCTTACGATGATCTTTTGCAAGAGATAAGAAATTACGTAGACAAATATATCACTAAAACGAATTATCTTTATCGGGCAATGTATCCTAAACTAAGGCAGACAATAAATTTACAAGAAACAATCAAAAGACCATTACGACAAACGAGATCGATCAACACTTTAGGAAAAATTTGGAAATATATTGCTAGATCACCAGTCCATGGCGACGCTGGATTTATTCACAAAAGTTTAGATGACATGGAGTACGACAATATACAAATATTATAAAAAATGATGGCTCAATTTTAAATGAAGGTATGAAAGTAATTAAGAATAAAATAAGACTAACTAGAGAATCAATTGTGAATGTAAAGTAAATTGAATGATTTATTTCAGTTTTAATTTGCAAATTTTTTATAAAGATTTTTAAGACAAGTTTTTATGACACTTTGGTTCGTAATTTATCTTCCAAAGTGATTAAATCCAAAATGAACTATACTTGTGTAAAAGGAAATTCGGAATTGTTACGTTGCTGTATTGCATTATAATTCTCCAATATAATCACTCGTACCATCCCTTTAACCTGCTTATTTTCAGGAACTAAAAGCAAATATTTCGTAGTAATTTGCAAAAAATAAAATAAATAAATAAATAAATCTTGGCAATAAAAATTCAAAATTTTCTATAACAAAAGCAGCAACTACTTATTTTTATATACTTAAGAGTTAGATCGTTTTAAAGAAAGATCTTTTCCTTTAATGAGATTAAAAAACACATTTTATTGAGAAAATTTCGATTACAAAAATAGTATCCTCATATATTTCTTATACATAATTGGCCATTACAACCATTCAGTCAAGATTATAACCTAGATCTCACATTCCCAATGTTGTGTGTGTTAATTTTTATCTATGATTGGTGGTAAACTATAGATTAAAGTCAATTCCAAACTACAGATTTTTGAGAAACTTTTTTGTGGAAATATTATTTATTCTTAGCGTTTTTGTCAAAAATATGCTGAGAGGAAGTCGCCAAAGAAATATTTTTTTTCGTATTTCGTTTTAATGTCTGTCCTTGGGTTTGAACCGAGGCCTCACTTTTGTTTGAAGGCAAATAGTTTTCTTTGCCCAAAATTTAAAATTTTTCTGTTGTGTTGCCTCTCAATATAATTTTATGGTCACATTATGGCAAGAAATATTCTACGTTTTGGGTCAATTATTTTTTAGATGTGACAGTCCCTTTATACACATTTTTTCATATGTTGTTAAACCGTGGACTAAACCAAAGGTTGAATTGTAGACTGTATTTTCGTCTTTTGTGTTGGAGATTGTGGCGACTTCTTGTAATCAAATTTCTCCCCGCTCTCTTTCTTTTATGTCCCGTTGACTTCACAATGATCCTTTTTATTGATAATCCTTTTATTGTTTAAATTTTTTTTCACGAAAAAAAAAACTAAAATTCACTTATTATTTTTTTTTCCAAATATATTTCATTTATTTGTACTTATTGTTTCACAAAAATTGAGATGTCACAATTGTATCACAACTTTTTTTTCTAATCAAATTTAGTTTCATCCCTTTGGGTGTTTAACAAAGAATAAATTTTAAGTTTTGGGTTTACAAATAAGAGGCCTAAGTTACACAAATTACAGGATAATGTTAATAATAGAAAAGCTTAGATAACGTTAAATTAAGGTATTAGATAAAAGCTTAAACTAATATTATGGCGCCCTATATTGGTTGTTAGCCCTCTTCTAGTTGATTGCCGGGGATAGGATTTTGCAATCTCCGGACATAAACATTCCGGCGCCCTTGCAGTACTGCAATCAAAGAAAAAATTGGCACCCAAGTTAACCCTATATTAAAGGGGTNTCGGAAGGAACAAAGAAAACCATTAGATTAATTCAAGTTTGATTAATTTATTTCTCCACAATTCCGAAAAAAAATAAAAAAAAATAAAATAATTGAAATTAAAACTACGTCAGCTCACGATCCTCAGACTCCAGTGGGTATCCGTCAGCTGCATTTGTAAAAGTAAAATGAAACTAAGAACTAAAAAATGAAAATTGTATTTAATACGTATCATGGTCAAAGCTATGTGTTGCATACTTATGTTACACAGAGCACACTCCTGAAATCAAGTAACCGAAGATCGAAAACTGGGCCAAAGGTTTACCCATCGAACCACCAAATACACCATTACGTATAATTTTGCTGTAGACGTCACAGCCCAACCTGATTCCAACAGGGGACGCCACAAAAAAGTTTGGGTCTGCTATTTGTAATCCCGGAAACTCATCTGCTAAGCGACCATCTATCGACCTTGACGGTGTGAGGCCATCCAACTTCCTTCTCACCTCCGCATATGCCTAGACCGTATCACTGCTGCCGTGGTTACCTCGAATTGTCAGCAGTACCCGCTCCGAGCGTCCAATTTTTATTGTTTTC
>QOCX01001574.1:5141-31633 GCA_005959815.1 Sarcophaga bullata | reverse complement strand
TCCAAAAAGCCAATACCAATCAGTCCAGCTGCTGGTATCCAAAAGCCTATTGTATTTATAGTCTTGCGTATACCCGTCAATGTTAATAAATTCTTGCGTTGTATAATATCTGCCACTGCCACATACACATACGACATGCCCCACATTGCCAGGAAGGGTAAAGAGGAGTACAGGGCGTTTTTCTTAATGTCCATGTGTAAAACACCATTCATATAGGCAGGTATTTGTCCTTGTAAAATGCCTAGACCATAACCCTCAGAACAACGTACTATTAGCAGCGTAATAAAAGGCACTGAAAGCCAAATTGCCTTCCATGGTACGGGTATCTTTGTCTTGTGATAGTCCTCTGAGTGTTTTAAAGATGTCTCAATATATTTCTTTTCGGCTTCGGTTATAAACCGGGATTCAGTAGCATTATTTGAGGCAAATATCCACCAAAGAATACACCAACCAAAGCATATGCCAGCTGAAACATACGATATACCAGGCCAACCTAAAGGACCATGAGCTATAAGACCACTGGTGGCCATAGCCAAAACAGTACCACATTCAATACCCGTTTGACTTAAAGCACCCAAACGATTGCGTTCCGTCATAGGCACCCATTTGGCCAAGTGTTCGTGTATGCAGGGAAACAAAGCACCCTGACACAAGCCCTGCACAATGCGTATCACGCAATAGGCCTGCCAACCACCTAATTTAGCACACCAGGGCGTTAAAGCACTCATTAAAGCTGAAAGAAATGTTGATGCGAACATGGTGATTTTAGCACCAAAACGTTTGCTCACCATACCACCGGGAAATTGTGTGATAACATAACCCCAATAAAAACTAGAGATGATGTATTGAATCTGTTCATTGGTCCAATCAAATTCCTGAAAATACAAAATTTTAAAAGAAATTTTCATTAAAAAAAAAAAATTTCCTTTTGACATAATTACCTCAAAATCGGGATTCGTAGTTTCAGCATTTGTCATGGCAACTACAGCCACAGCAATATTTAAGCGGCTGATATAGATGACGGTAATGTTAAGAAAAATTAAAAAGGCCTGCATATGGCGCATGCCTAGCATCGGCCCTAAAGGGAAAAAACAAAAATAAAAAGTTTAAAATGTGTTTTACGAAAAGCAAAGGAAAAAAAAAAACAAACAAATCCATTGCCTAGCTCACGAGGTCTTATAAAGGAATACAATTTCAATAGACCTCTTAAACTGTCGCTGGAATCTAAGTGAGTTAAACTGATTGGGCCAACCTTAAGGGCATTTTATTTAATATAAATAGCGAACTGATAATAATACGCTGGTTCTATTATCGGGATTCCTAACAATTTCTGTTTTGAGGTTTTTGGAACGTTTTCAAATCAGACAATGCTAGGCATGGAAGGAGAAAGTATATCGAATTTCTTAAGACAATGATTAAGAAGGACGAGACATTCTTGATTAGGAAGATCAAGATGCCTATCAAGAAGTATAGGCAGATTATCTCGCCCCATACTACAAATGTGAAAAATGTTAAAACATTCGCGGGAAGTAGCAGGTTATGGTCAAGGATAACGTGATGATCAAGGCTTTGTTGCGTTTGTTCCATATCTGTAAATGCACCACTAAGTAGTTGACATCTTGAAAGGAACCACAGTGACAGGAAAGGTCTAGGAGGAGCTCTCCGCGGCAGAAGGATATGTTGTTTGAGTTGGGGCTGGTCTGCGGCGGTCAAACTGGTCAAATGACAGGCAACTTAGGATTAAGGGCTAGCAAGTTTGATTATCTTGATCTGGACATAGAATTGGAAGTTATCTACCTTTTGACGCGAACAAAAGTAGACTGCCAAACGCAATGTCATGTCATAGGGGCATTGCAAGTTGGATCTTCAGCATTCGCAATTGGCTGGAGTTTATGTAAGCATAAGTTCCATAAAATAATGCTCATATCCATGCTATACTTTCTTTCTTCTTTCTACTTGGTTAACACAGGTTTCGTTAATTTTTTGATTTCCGATAGCAAAATGCTTCTTAGTCTGGTAAGGGGGCTGCCATCCGAGACTTCAGAGAGGTAATAAAGGCACATTTAATTGACCAATTAAGTGAACAGACACTCTCGATTGTGGTGGTAAGATTTCTGTTTATAGATTTGTAGGCTGAGATTAGGAAGAAAATCAAAAGGTCTTTAGCTGACGTACACGCCATTTACGTCTAAAATTTTACAAGCTTTGATATGAAAAAATTTCTGCTTCAGTTTATAATTGTAAACCCAAAATTAGTAATGATTTGTTCATGTTTTGTTTTTTTACTGTTTATAGCCATGAGAGTACAGATATTTAAATGTTTACCCAGTAAACCACTTATATTTTGATTATTTTTTATCAATAAAAAATGCTGCTCCGATTATATTAAAGGTTAATAACGGTAACAATTTGCAAACATAATAACAATAATACAAGCAATATAAAGTTTTAAACATTGTACACAATCGTAATCACAACAATAAACAAATTTTTTTTTCTAGTCATTTAAACGATACGAAACGATTTATTTTTTTTTTAACACGAAACCTAATCTCGGAAAGCTTATCGTTCATTATGACGAGCGTAGAGCTCATTACTGGATTTTATGTTTGATAAACTCATATGCCAAATGCCAAATGCAATTAACAAATTAATATTTATTAATTGTTTATAACATTTTCAATTGCTGATTATAAATATTAAAAATATTTGTTTGGACAACCCAGTAAATATTTTTGAAAATTTAAATGAAACAGATTTACAATATTTTTTTTTTGTTGATTTGTTTGGAAAATTTTAATGCTTTTGGGAAGTTATAAATTTTTATTTTAATGCGTGCTAAGTACTATAGATAGGAAGCTAATATATGTGGTATCAGAATCTTGTCAAAATATCATAAAATTTCATGATGGTTTGTTGTCATCATTTTATCAGTAAAAAAAATTTAAAGTAGCTCAACAGTTTTTTATGTGCCGTAATAAACATATCAGTGGAGAACTTTGATCAAAATTAGAGATAAATTGTTAATTTATTCTGTCTAGAAACCTAGTGTGTCTAGGAACCCTAGTGTCTGGTGATGCATAGTGTTTTTAACTACAATGTCTTAATAACTTTCATATATTGCTAGAAAATCCGAATATTTAACATGTATGATGCAAAATTTCATTGTTTCTGACATCAAGTTCGATATCAAATCATATGCTCTGCACTTAGGCTTCCTATATAGAAGCTCAAATGCAGAAAGAGTAATTTGGCTTTGAAATTCTCTTCAATTATGGCAACTACGAAGCATTCTCAACAAACATGAAATCAACGATAAATCACAAATACTGATGCCATGGCGAAATTAAAAAGCTTATCATAATATTTCCCTGTCTGAGTGCAGAAAACTATCTTAGAAAAAAATTGACGTAAAGCCAAGATGGTGTCGAATAGCCCTTTTATTTTATTTTTAATAATTGCAATCGCTTGAAAGTATTTAATGCCACTCAAATAGCTTGTTAGCGATTTGTGCCATGTGTCTTCAGGAGACATGCAATTCATACCGTCCATAGAATGATGGCACAGCTATCTATTTCCAGTGATTTATCGTACTGTACGCCTGACACTTTTTACTCAGCCTTGTATTTGTAGGATTTCAGAGGCCTTCACTTCATTAAAACTTCTGTTAAGCATCCAAATTTAAGGACAACAATGGTTAGGGCGACTTGGCTTACCAAGTCGGGGCAACTTTGGATACCAAGAAAGTTCATAATTTGTGTCACATTGTTAGCTTCTACAAATTGGTCAATTATTCTTGCCTTTACATACATACATACATACATAATTGGTCATTACAACCCTTTAGTCAGGATTACGATCTAGTTTCTTTCAACATTTTTGTTGTGTGTGTTAATTTTTATACATGAGTGGTGGGAGCTACAGTTTAAACTCGACTCCGAACGACAGATTTTTCAGAAACTTTTCATGATTATTTTATTGACCCTCAGAGTTTTTGCCAGAAATCTGCCGAGAGGAAGTCGCCGAAGAAATATTTTTTCTTATATCGTTTAATCTTTAGTTGGAGATGTCTGACCTGGGTTTGAACCCAGGTCTAAGCCAACATACTGCCTACTAGACTACGGCAATTTGACTGCTAACAATTAACGATACTGAGGGAAGCAATTCAATTAAGCGGCTAGAATTGATTAATTGATTAACAGATGACAACGCCGCTTCATATATATACTTAATGATTCCTGAGAGTGTTTTGCT
Organism: Sarcophaga bullata; assembly: GCA_005959815.1. Lineage (NCBI taxonomy): Eukaryota > Metazoa > Arthropoda > Insecta > Diptera > Sarcophagidae > Sarcophaga > Sarcophaga bullata. The sequence continues at coordinate 27,379 of QOCX01001574.1, read as the reverse complement.
CCTAAGGTTTCTACAATATAGCATAGGCCTTTCGAAGAAGCCTGAAGCCTTTTTATAAATTTCTCCAGACTGTTTTTTTCAAAAACTTTAAAATTTTTTATTCAATTTCAAACAAAATATTTGAAACGATCATAATATTAACATAACACGTCCTTCTTATTTTTGCCAACACTGTAAAATTGTTTTGTGATTGTTATAAATTAAATTTTGTACATGATTTATAGACATTTTAAATGTTTATTACTATTATTATTGTTATTTGAATTAGTTTTGAATAGAATTGTGGTAATTTACACGAAATTATTAAAGCACTCATGACATATTTCAGTGGATCAATACCTTTATCGATAACGCTGGTCATATTGGTGTCCTTATTTTTGATTTTTTTTTATAATTTTTGTTTGTTTTTAAACTGTTTTGTACTTTTTTATTTATTTTAATCCTTTAAATATTCTTTCATTTCTCTTTTGTACTTTTTCCACTTAAACCGCCTTTTTTTTAGTCGTTAAAAGTTTTCAAATTTTTTTTTACCGCCACACGTCTTGAGCTTTTGAGCTATTTCATCTATTTAAAATCGTTTTCATTTCTCCACTCGGTTTGTAGCTTTTATTTGTTTTCTGGTATTGTTATTTCACTTTTTTGTTTTGATATTTTTTTATTTGGTTTTATTTTTTTTATTATTTTTTTACCCTTTTTTGCTAGAATTTAATCTCGTATATCAAACAACGGCACGATACGATCTATATGGTATGCGATAATCAGAAAGAATTATAACCTGCAATAATTTCATTATTAAAACAGCAGTTTTTTATAATGATTTTATTAATTCAGTTAGTTAGTGGAAGAGCATTTAATTAAATCAATTCTCTACTTGATATAAATGTGAGTAAATAACACTCCGTGCAATGCAATTATTTATTTTTGTATTTAATTCGCCTTACAATTTATCTGAAATAAAATAAGCATTTTCGTTGTTGTTGTTGTAAAATATATTATTCATTTATACTAAACATATTTTCACATGAAAAGTTCATAAAACAATTATTGATATACTACCGTCACTACAGTAGTATGACAGTTATCGCGAGCAAGTTCAAATACACGCATATAGCAAAGGCACAAACCTTTAAATATTAACAGTGTTGTCATATAAATAGAAATAATAACAGAAATCTTTAAATACAACAAATTTATTAAATATTTTCAATTGAACGCCTTTTACAGTAAAACACGGTTATAACGAACTCATAGGAACTGCACAATTTAAGTCGTTAAAGCCGAAATTCGCTATATCCCGACTGAAAGAACAAAATATTGAAAAAAATATTAAAAAAAAATGTTTCCTCATCAGAGATTATCAAGTTGAAAGATCAGAATTTTTTTTTACCAAAGGAGATAGCCTTCATAAATCGGGAAAAATCGAATAAAAAATTGAATAGTGGAAGAAAGGCATCTAGAAGGGTTCATAACCACGGTATCTATGGTTCCAAAATAGGTTTCCTTACGGGCGTTACTTGAGACCGGAGATATAGGCGACAAAGCTAATTATTAGTTAAATTAGCAAAAAGAACTCTATATAAATCCGGCAAAATCGGAACAAATGGACCTAGTGGGCTGGATCAGGGATTTCAAAACAGATTTCCTTAAGGTCGGGCGTTTGTTGGAATCAGAGACATAGATACGGGGTTAACTTTTTCGTTCAAAATAGAATAAGAAGAAAAAGAAGAGTGAAAATGAACTTTAAAATCTTTTAATAATTCTCATTGAGTTCATTTGCTTTTATATAGTATATAAAGCCAAAAAATGTAGTACTTTTCTCAAGTTGCATTTCTTTGGTGGATGACTTGCATTTTTGGCCGATGACTTGCATGTTTTCGGTTGATGACTGGCTTTTTTTTGGCCGATTACTTGGATTTTTTGGTCTATGACTTGCATTTTTCTGGTCGATGACTTGGATTTATTTTGGTTGATGACTTGCATTTTTTAGTTAATGACTTGCCTTTTTTGAGTTGATGACTGGCAGTTTTTAGGTTGATGAATTGCTTTTTTGGTCGATGACTGATATTTTTTGGGTCGATAACTTGCATTTTTTTTTGTTTGATGACTGATTTTGTTGGGTCAATGTCTTGAATTTTTGGTCAATGACTTGTATTTTTTATGGTTGATAATATGCATTTTTTTGGTTCGATAACTCGCATTTTTTTGGTCGATGACTTTCAGTTTTTGGATTGATAATTTGTATTTTTTAGGTTGATAACTTGATTTTTTTGGATGCATTAATTGGTCGATGAAGTGCATTTATTTTGGTTGATGATCGGCATTTTTGGGTCAATGACTTAAATTTTTTTTGGTCGGTGAATGCATTATTTGGTCGATGACTTGCATTTTTTGGTTTATGATTTAGATTTTTTGACAAAATGGCTCTAAAATGGCGAAGCCTTGAACCGCTTTATAGCTTCTATGGTTGGACAGACTCAACGATACTTTCGTTAGAACACCACAGAGTTTCCAAATAATTAAAAATAGGGCCAATGGACTTTAAACTAAATTCTAAATTTCCTTTTATTGAATTTCTTCTTATCCTAGTATATCACACATCAATAATGGCAAATAATTTTGCCACTCGCACTCGCGTATTACATTTAAAATTATGTTTCCTTAAATTATTTCTTATCTTCTAAAATCTCTTTCCGTTTGCAGTCTTCATTTTGGATTTCCTTTGATTGAAGGAAATTCTCATCATCCCAAGGCTGTAGTTTTGTGGAGCCACAAATGATGTAAAATAAATTGGTTGAAGCGAATACAAAGGCTGAGATGGCAAACACAATTTGCCATTGTGTGCGATCAGTCTGAAAACAAAAACAAAAAAGTTGTTAATTTTTTAAAGCCTTACTCCAGCAACAATGAAGTAAACTTACCTCATCTTGTACTATAGCACCCACTAATAGAGGCGTTAAAATGGGCACAAAATTGGCAAAAGTATTGAGGATGCCCATTAAAATACCAGCATGATTTGGCGAAAGATCAATCGTATTCAAAGCACTGCCTATGGTTGAACCAGCATTAAAGGTTATACTGGTAGTCATCAAAAACAATGGCCAAGGTACCCTGATTGGAGTTAACAAAACCGACTAAAATAAGACCAATAGCGGGTATAAAACAAGCCATTGAATTGCATATTTTCCTGACGGCATTTATTGTTAGAATTTGTTTCTTTAGAAGAATATCCGAGCCCAACAAGTAAACGTAGGTCATGCACCACATGCACAAATATGGCAAGGCGGAGAATACAGCATTATTTTTCATATCCATGCCTAAAACGGCATTCATATAAGCGGGTAATTCTGCTTGGAGGGTAGAATAACCCCAAGATTGGGCAGATCTGGTGGCTATTAAAGCCCAAAAAGGTAAAGACGACATTATAGCATGCCAAGGTATGGGTATGTTTTTGGGTTTAAGTGTTGGATCCTTCTCCTTCAACTCATTTAAGGAACTTTCAATATAATTTAGTTCTGCATCGGTTATAAATCTCGATTTATTAGGGCTATTGGCTGCAAATATAAGCCATAAAGTGCACCAGAATAAACCACCAGCACAGGAAACATACGAAATGCCAGGCCAACCCCAGGAAGAAGCCGCTATACTGCCCGCTAAAAACATGGCCAATACAGTGCCACATTCTATACCCGAATTTGCCAATGCACCCAAACGATTTCTTTCATTTGCCGGACACCAGGCAGCTAAATGGGCATGTATACAGGGGAACAATAAAACCTGAAGAGACCCTGTACTACACGTATAACACAGTAGACTTGCCAACCACCCCAATCCACAGTGAGAGGTATAAGTACTGCTACTGCGCTGAGCCAAATGTTGAGACGAACATTGTGGCTTTGGCACCAAAACGCCGCACAAAGTAGCCACCAGGAAACTGTGTTACAAAATAACCCCAAAAGAAACTGGAGAGTATGTAGGATTTTTCCATTTCATCCATCATCACTCCTGAAAGGAAGGAACAAAGGAGGAGAAAATTATTAAAAAAAATATGCCAGAAAAATAAAGAAAGGGGGAAGAGGTTTCGATATAAAATATTGTTCCTTTTTTAAGTACACGAGATACAGCCCTGTTAACCCTGTTCACCCCTATTTTTGTAAGTTTTTTTTCTCTACTGGTGAGAGGATGAGACATTGGTTACTTACTGGAAAATCTGGATTTGTCGTTTCAGCATTTGTCATGGCCACCACTGATACGCCAGCATTATATTTCACAATATAATTTACCGTTATGGATAAAAACAACAAGAATACTTGCATGTGGCGTTGACCCAAAAGGGGACCTAAAAAGGTAAGAAATTTTTTTACATTTTTATTTAAAATATCCTTCTGATGAATAGTTTTTGTTATTTTAAATTTAATTTCCATGATTACTTTACAATTTTTCAATTAATTTTTCATTTTTTCATAAGAATTTTTATCCTTTTATTAAGACAAATAAGTTTCACTTTTTAGTACCTTTTTTCACTTCCGCTGTCATTGTTTCTTTCAATATTTCCTTTTTTGGGGGAATTTTAAATTGTTAAATTTTTTTTTTAATTTTATTTCCCTTAATAACAAACGTACCACTCCCGTTCGAGTGGACGTTTTAATATGAAGTCTTTTCCCATAAACTTTCTTGTTTAAATAATAAAATCGGATTCCATCGAAATGGTTTTTTTTTAAATCAAAATATTTCATTATCATTTGATAAGAATTGCAAAACAATTTAAAGCGCCTTCTTCATTATAATCTAACGATAGCCGTTTTGTATTAAAATCGTAATCGAAAGCGATTAAATTTTATTTAGATGGCCATCAATGGGTAAGCCATGTGATTTATCGAACTTCAAGGCATTATTTGCAATAATTTTCAGAAGCACAGCGCTTTAATTTTAATCGTCGGTAGTTGATTGCGATAGAATATACTTAGTGCAGTTGCCGAGTAGCAAAATACTTGTACTTACCGGTGTGAGAAGTTTAATAAATTTTTATTGTTTTTTTTTTTAAATAAATTTAATGAAAATCGAAGACTAATTTTATATTAAGGGGGTTTAGGCCTTTTAAAAATTCAGTCTTCTTTTGAGAATTCCAGACACTAGCCTAAAAGTGTAATAAAGTCTGTGGTCGACTCATCCAATTCAACTCAGCACAAATTCACGTGTTGGCCTATCTAAACCTTCAAGGAATTTCTTTACAATTTAATTCTGTAACAACACACACTGTTATATTGTTCGGGTGGCGATGAGCAGTAGTTGAAGAGCTTGACTGTTAGTCCATGCGTCCCATAGCTGTGTACAGTGGCAGGTAAACAGTGTTTCGTCAAACCCCCTCCAAATATTCTATCCAGAAGCATTTTGAGCACCCATATAGGATAACATCAGCCAAGAGCGTCATACGAGCAAGATCAGGTAGTGTTTTGTCTTGGCAATAAGTGGGAGAACGGTCCCATATAACAAGTCAATAAATTTTCGTGATTTCCTGCCAACGAAAGTGAACAACACTTGATCTACTACAGCAGATCAATCACTTTCTTACCAGAACAATCATAATTATTGAATTTCAATAAAGGTTAGGATAAAAACTTTAAACAAATAAGAACATATAACATATAACCTCTAAAGGTACTACAGAACTAACAAAAAGTACAGCCAACCATGCCAGAAAGACGGAACTCTAGAACTTTTTCAACACGATTCCACTATTGGCATAAATTAAACGTAGAAAGTGGAGGTGAATAGTGTATACCATCTGGAGGGAGTCTAATACTACCACACAAGTGGCGATAGGAATTCGTCTCAAGGTTTAAGAGACTGGAAAAGATCAAAGCAAACCTAAAATTGCGATTTTAATTCGGAAAGCTGAGCAGCCACTAGTGTAAGTAAGATGTCGCAGTTTTGTGGAAAGTCATTTGCTACTAAAAAAAAAGAAAGAAAAAAGAAAAGCATTCAGGAGCCGGTTTATTGTATTCTTGCGATTAAGATATGGATTTTATTAGCAAAACATAACTGGCTCCTTAAGGGACTCAGCTAAGTGAGATGTACTGCAGTTTGAATATATTTCTGTGCAGGCAAATGGTCCTCAATATTAAAATGCAGGATCTTTTTAAGTACTTGCTCTGTTTTACCAAAGAAAATAATACAATAATACACAGAAATATGAATCCCAGCTAGCTTCCTTTCGTAAATTACTTTCAATAACTCTTAATTGTTATCGATTACAGTGACATTTATTGTATATTTATGTTTCTGTTGTTTTTATGTTTTTGTTTTACCTCAAAGCAATAAATTATGCCACACTTCATTTAATCTAGGCATGATGCTACAATTTTCTTTTAAAAAATACTTGACATTTGAAATCTCTGATCATATCGTTTATTGTACCTCCACCATACGTCACGCGTATCGCGTAGAACAAAAAAGCGTCTTGCGATTGTTTAGATTTCGATAGTCAAAATTAAATCTAATCATTGACGATTATATTATTAAAGTACATAACGGTATAATTTCCACACTTATCAAAGGCCTTAAAGGCCATAAAGGCCTTTGGAATACAAACAAAAATTGTAGCTTTCCACGCCAATGGCGGCATATCTTATAATTGTTATCTCAAGTGTTTTATAGGTTTGGGATAAACCGAACTGTTTAGAAAAGAATTACAGAACTTAAGACAAATTAAATAAATTAAACTACAGTAGACATAATAATACATTATACAAGTAATCTGTCTGATAGTTGTTAAATACAATATGTTTTGTTAATAACACTTTGAATTCCAAAGCCTAACCAACTACTGTTTTGTTAAAGATAAAGACGGCATCATAATTTCCTTACACTGTAGTTTCTTGGCCGATAAGAAAGGTTTTGTTTTTGTTAACTCATGTCGTCGATTTGATATAAGGTTGCCATTACATACTTTCCTTTTACAAAACCTAGCTAATATTGTTTTTCAGCGCTTATTTAACAAATTTATCGTGTGTTTTGCTTTATTTTATTTTCTTTTTATTTATTTTTTATGATTTTATTGTTTAAATTGAATTTGTTTTTAAACAAATTGATTTATGCTATCCACCGGTATTTTTAAATCCAGGTCAAGTACTCTTGCCATATCAATCAAGTCAATCAAAACAATGTTCAACAATTCAAGGTCGACCTAGAATATCTAAACACTTACGATAGCTAGGCAAACAGTATAACATTGATATGCTTTGTGGCAGCCTTAAGCTCCCAGCACATGTATTATAATCGTGATTCGAAGTCACAAAGCAGCGCCGCCAAAGAAACCCTAACTCTCTCAATTTAAAGCCTTAAATTATTCGAGAACTATTCGGGGTTTTGTATTTCCATAACCACCGTGGAGTTACGAATAGTGTCCGAATAATTTAAGGCTTTAGATTGAGAGAGTTCGGTCTTCTCTGGTGGCACTGCTTTCTGACTTCCAATGACAATAATACCTTTGCAAAATTCACCTTTTCCTCAGAGAGAGACAAGTTTTGCGTAAATGTCACCCTACGGTGTAAGTACCCATAAGAGAACCCGTTAAGCTAAAGCAAATGATGAGACGAAAACCCGTGGTTCAAGTCTTGGCTCAGACAGTTCGAATAAAACGAAATATTAAAAACTATTTTTTTCGTGCGACTTTCTCTCAGTAACAAATCTGAGCATGAAATAAAATCGCCATGAAAAGTTTCTTAAATCTCTTGTTCGGAGTCGACATAAAACAATAGTTTTCACCACTCATGGAGAAAATTAACACAATATAAGTGGTATGAAGTCACTGTTGTCTAGCAGTAGTAGTCCACAAATATTTCGTCGGCGACTTCCTCTCAACAGATTTCTGGCAAAAACTCTGAGAAGTAAATAAAAATTGCCATGAAAAGTTTTTCAACAAAATCTCTCGCTCGGAATCAGTTTTAAAATGCAGGTCACACACACAACATAAGGGGTGTAGGAAACTAGGTTGTAATCCTCTATACGGTATGTAATATAATACGACGTTTCTCTGTTAGAAATCAAGCACATTTTGGAGGATGGACACACTTAGATCACTTATGGCATATTGAGATGCCTTAATTTTGCAATTCCCTTAAGACTACAACCATTTTGACCTATCTTTAACTGAACAGTGAGATTACTTGTATAGTACAAGGTATGGCTTTCTTATCCTTTAAGATAATACAACTTGAGAGCCTCATGGCAGCCACAGATCGTCTTAGAGGTCTACGTTATGTTAGAAGACAGTGCCTTGACAGCTGTGAGGTTATCAGAGAGAGATATGATCCTTAATAATCATCACTTTAGCCTTTATGAACGACATTTTTGCCTTAAAGGTTGGTAATAAATCGATTGCCTTATCAGATGTGCTATACCTGACGAATCTGCTTAATATTTCCATTCCTTTCTATCAGTAAGGAACGTACTGAGCTGATGATCTGAACTGATAGCTTGTGTTTGAGTACTTCAAATGCAAACAACAGTTTAATTTCGTTTAAAATCTTTTTTATTTTTTTCTAAATAAATATCACAATGCAAGCCAGGCATTCATTCACTATCAACTAAACTTATCATAATTATTTTACATTCAATATTTCAAATACTTCTTATCGTCTACGTTAGTTTCTAATTTAGATTTCTTGCAGTCTTCATTGTGTATTTCCTTCTCCAAAAGGAAATTTTCATCATCCCATGGTTGCAATTGGGTAGAGCCAAACACCACATAGAATAGATTGCCCAAACCAAAGATAATGGCGGAAATGGCAAAAACAATTTGCCATTCAGTGCGATCATGCTGTCAAGAAAAAAGAAGAAGACAAGAATTAGCAAAAAAATCTTCCAAAAAAATTTGTTGCCAATAAACTCACCTCATTTTCTACAATTAGGCCCACCAATAAGGGAGTCAATATGGGTATAACATTGGCAGACGTGTTCACAATACCCATTAAAATACCCGCATGATTCGGAGACAAATCGATGGTGTTGAGTGCACTGCCAATGGTATTGCCAGCATTAATGCCTACACTGGCGGTCATCAATACAATGGCCAATGTCCTTTGCTCTTGGCCCACAAAGCCCACTAAAATCAAACCAATTGCTGGTACCCACAAAGCCAAAGAATTAAAAGTTTTACGTAAAGCACTCAATGATAAAATTTGGGTTTGTAGTAACACATCCGAAGATATAAGATAAACGTAGGACATGCACCACATGGTAAAGTAGGGCAATGCGGAGAACAATGCATTGCTCTTCATATCCATACCCAAGACACCATTCGGTATTTGCTTGCAACGTAGAAAATCCCAAGAGTGAGCTGTTTCTGGCAACCAGAAACCCAAAAGGGTAATGATGTCAGTATAGCTTCAAGGCACGGGTATATTGTTTAGGTGTGGGTTGATATCTTGTTGAGCTTTTAAGCACTTCATTGGGATTTTCAATTAATCACGTTCTCTTTCGGAAAAGAAATTTCGATTCAGTAGGGATATTTGCAGCCAATAAACCATAGATACACAGGCCAATGCCACTGCAAATGAGAACATTACGAAATACCCGGCCAGCCTATGGAAGAGGCTGCAAATAGGCCACTTACAACAGGCAGCACGAGTACCACATTCTTATGCGGGTATGTGGCAAGCACCAACGATTCTCTCCTTAACCGGACACCAGGCTGCCAAATAGGCATGTATATACAGGGAAACAGTAACCCTGGAAAGAGACCTTGGCCACACGTATGCACCAAAGATTTGCCCTAACCACCCCATTCCACGGTAAAGGGTATTAACAAAGCAAATGTAGCTAACCCAGTGTGGATTCAAACATTGTTTAGTATTGCCCAAAAACGCCGACATAAGTAGCCACCAGGAATTGTGTTACAAAATAAACCCAGAGAAACTGAAAAGTATGTTAGGATTTTTGCATTCATCCATCGTATTCCTGTAACAAGAAAGTTAAATGGATTTTTAACATCAAAGTTTGCAGGGCTAATGAATTTATGCACGGCAAAATTAGGATTGGTGGTTCGGCATTCGTCCATGGCCACCACTGCAACGCCAGCATCTAGTTTTGCTATGTAATTAACCTGGTGAGGCTAGAGGAACGGTAAGCACTATCTCTGTACAACTGCTCTGTCCCAACTATGGGATCTGTTTCGAACGAAAGAATTTGAAAAGTTTTTTTTTTATTAAAATTCTGTTGCTGTTCAGATTTCCTCGACAGGAAATTATTTCGGCTGCAAGAAAATTGTTGTGGAATAAATTCTGCTCAGATATTACAGACACTCTCTGCAATTGGGCTTTTAATGCTGAACCATAACCCATAAGTCATCGGAATACAAATCAGGGCAATTATCATCTAGATGCTCTAAGATTGTTCTCAAAAATCTCACAGATCGTCCAATTGCTTATTCACACCAGTAACAAGTAATTAAAAACTACCCTAGATATACCACACCTTTAGTCGAGACTTCAACCTAGCTTTTCACAGCATTTATGTTTTGTGATTTTATGCATGAGTGAAGGGGGACCTACAGTTTGAAGTCAACCCTAGCGCACATGTCTATAGTGAATTGTCATGCCATTTCTATATTCTTTTACATTATGGAAACTGGTTCTGTATAGTGTAGGCCATATGAATATCCGATCAGTGTATGATCAAGTATTTGTGCGCGAGCTTATATTCCTACGTGTGTTAGAAGCCACTTTGTTGTCCATTCACCTCTAATGGCAGATAGTTCAGGTGTAGTAAACACGCCTTACGATGAGGTTATCGCTATATTTTAGAAGATGTTGTTCCTTAAAGGAACGAAGACGGACACATACATACATAAAAATTCGTCATTACAACGCCTTCAGTGAGGATTACGACCAGTTTCTCACATCACTTATGTTGTGTGTCTATATTTGACGCGTGAGTGGCGGACCTACGGTTATCAGTCAACTCGAACGACTGATTTACTGAGAAGCTTTATCATGGCAATAGTTTTATTACTCTCAAATTTGTGTGCTAGAAAGCTGCTGAGGGGAAGACGCCGATGGTAATATTTTTTCATATTTCGTTTGATGTCTGATCTGGTTTTGACAACCGTGGCCTCACGTTTAAAAAGCGAACACATCTACCTGCTAAGCTACGCGACTTCGAAAGATTTATGGTCGTGTATGTATATTATAATTCACAGGCTCTGATAGGGAATGTGAAGGGCAGACGGCGGTATTGAAAAATATTTTTGATGTAAAATTTCTAGGTACTGTTGAGGAATATTTCACTAGGATTAGTAGGAAGAAAACATCAAAACAGTGCCTATAAATTCCTTTCTTTCACTTTTATGATTTTGTTTAGATTCTTCTTTTTAAAGAAACGGCTTGTTTTACTGATTTGATAGAATCACAAATTTATTGGCATTAATTTTAGCTCAAATTGCTTGGTTTCACTACTTATGACATTTATATTCAGCACTTTGTATATTGATGCAGAAAGGTTTGTGGCTGTACTATTTTTTGCAGAAATATTAGAATTTTTTTTGAAATATTTTTTAATATTTTCACTATTTTTATACGAAGCATAGTTCTGTTGTTTTTCAAATTCTTGTATCACAAATTTATCACAATTCTTTTCTTTATTTTTTTATTTTAACTTTAAATTACCCTTTTTTAAATCGGCTGTCATGTTTATCGAAATCCTTTGTTATTTTTTTTAATTTAATTTTTTATGTACAGAAAGCACGTACCACTTCCGTTTAAGTGGACGTCTTGAAACAGTATTAAACTGAAATCTAAACTTGCCTTAGCTTAAAAGTTTAATGGTTTTAGATTTCAACGATATTCTCAGATATGGTTTATCTTCTCAGTGAAGTAAATATAAATCAAAATCAATCATAAAAATCAATCAATCGATAATGATAATGCTAAACATTCAAATAATAACACGGCGATAGTGGGTGATAATAACGAATTGCTATTGCTTGACTTGGATTTGCAATCAATATACCGTGAATTAATGATGAGCTATAGAAAAAAAAATTGTTGTTGTGATCGATAAATTTCTCGATTATTTAGATCACACGATAAGTTATTAACCTGTCTGAAGTCTCCACTTTTAAATAATGATCTTAACTGACACAAGATGTTTAACTGATCTTGCGTCAGTTAAGATCATTCAAACAGTCTCACTATCTTTGCAGGAATACTAAGCCCTAACTTGGTTTGATCTACAGTTTAAAGTTGACTCCGAATGACAAGTTTATGAGAAACGTTTTCATGGCAATTTTTTTTTTATTTACTCTAACAGTTTTTGCCAAAAATCTGCTGAGAGGAAGGCACCGAAGGAAAATTTTTCCATATTTCGTTCTGTTGGAGATGTCAGACCTGGGGTTTGAACTGAAGTCTCAGAAATCTTTTTTCATATTTCGTGCTGTTAGAGATGTCAGACCTGGGGTTTGAACTGAAGCCTCCGAAATCTTTTTTCATATTTCGTTCTGTTAGAGATGTCAGACCTGGGGTTTGAACTGAAGCCTCAAAAATCTTTTTTCATATTTCATTTTTTCATATTTCGTTCTGTTGGAGATGTCTGACCTGGGCTTGAACCGATGACTCATGTCTAATAAGCCAACACACTACTTACTACATGGAGATTCCTGCGTGGTTAGACTCGCTTAAATGTTGCTGAAGTTTGAATGAATTGTCATCAGAGGTCTTTATGGACATCAGTCTGTTGAAACTGTATTTGTCAACATAACTTTAAGCCACAATTCTATACGAATTTGACTATAAATTGACCTTCCGTTTGTTTTAGCCTCCAGATTTAATCCAGAATGTTTGTATCTTTGGATACAACTATGAAATCATCTTACAATCATTCCATATATTTAGATGACCTCACCCTATCAAATCATATCTTTTGGAAGGATTAAGAAATCAGGGAAACATATTCCATACAATATTTCATATCATAATTCTTCTTTAAGTACATCTATGCGTTACATATGCCTGACTAGGTCTAATATGCCATCATAATTATCAAGTAAAACTGGGAAATTTGCTTAATTCAGTATCATTGGCGTGTATACGTATTGATTATCAAAAAAAAAAAAGAAACAACTAATCAATGGCATTCAACAAGAGGCTTATCTTGTATTCGATTTTAATAAATTTAATCCTCATATCGGGCGGGAAATCACTACTGCTGACGACATTTTCATGCACAATTTCAGAGAGATTAGAGAGAATTTTTATTTCAAACAAAATTTCAAATTCAAATTATAATAAAACAAAGGCGGTTAAAACTTACTTTAGCGGCCAATAAATAATACAGAAGAAATATCAAATAGGAAATGCTCAATATAAACGCAATAATAGTGGCCAAGAAACAAAAAGGGCGATCTTTGGACTTTATTTTCAGATTGCAAAGCTCAATTTAAGTTTTATTAAACGAATTTAATTTTGTTAGGAAGCAATAGAATGAGTATTTATTTCCTTGCTTCAGCTTGTAAAGAGGGATAGTGCGACAAAAAAGAAGAACACCATTTACACAGAAGTTTTGGTTTTTTTTTTCTTTCATTTTATTTGAAGTAAACAACTTATGTTGTCTATGTAAACAATAGAAAAACTTGCAAGTTTTTTATATTTTTGTTTTAAAAATTATTTTTAATTGTTTTTTTAATCAATAATTCTTTTTAAAACTTTAAATTCTATACTAAAACGTGTTTAAACAAAAAAACAATAACTTTCGTTTGTTTAATATAATAAATTCGCTTAAATTCGCTTCCATAAATTAAAAAAAAAAACAATTTTTTTTTTATCAAATTTTTAATACAAATTTCTAAAGGCACAGCGTATTTGTTATTAAAACAAATTAAATTGTAGCCTACAATGTGCTTTTAAGTGTATTAATAAAAACAATACTTTTCGTTTTCAACAAAACTTACAAACTAAACTTCATAAATATATTTGACACTACATTTGTATGAAATACTTAAATTAATACTATTATCCTGCCAAATTTTACTTTCAATTTTCCTCATTTAGATACTACACGTAATATTAGGCAACAATTTAATTAAAAATCTACGATCATCTCTTAACGATTTTCATCTTCTTCCTCTTGCAAACGTAAAATATCGGCTTTATTCATGAAATAATAACTGGGCTGACGTCCCTTTAAATCTTTATACGTACGCTTGGCACCACTTTGTATTAAAATACGACTAATATTCTCAAAAAATATTTGTGCCCATGCCATAGTGTAAAGGTGTGCGTTCCAACTGTAATAAAATATACAATTATTTTGATTTACATTACACGCGTCAAGTATTTAAAGGGTTACTTACATTATCACCAATTTTTAAAGCTTCCGGGTGCAATTTTTACAAACATTTCAACAATTTCAATTGATTCCTTTAGTATCGCTATGTGTAAAGCTGTGCGACCTGTGAAAAATCCAGAAAATTTACAAAATAGTTATATTGTTTACACAGGTCAACAACAAAATAAAATCATTATTAATTACATAAAGTAGAAAATTTCAATGTTTAAATAAAATGTACAGAAACATTGTCCTACATTGTGGATGTAAAATAAACAATAAAATGTAAATGTAAATTATGTACGTAAAGTAAATAATAGTAACATTTACTTGTACTTAAAAATAAAGAATGGTGGTAATGTAAACAATAAAATATTTTCTATAATTTACGTAAAGTAAACAATAGTAATATTTACTTGTACTTTAAAATGAATTAAGTAATAATGTACATAAGCAAACTGTAGAGAAATTAGTAGATAATATGATATATTTAAAGGAGTTCTATGTAATTAGAACGGCAGCCAAAATTATATATTATATCGGCTGTTTACATACTGTAAGGTATGTAAAAATAGATTTCTACAACATATTACAATAGAATAGCAACAATGTTATACCAGAAAGAGAAAAGTGAAGAATCAGTGATAAAATTTGGCAAAACATTTCATTGTTTACATCATGTAAAGTATTAAAATATTGATTACTTTACATTATTTACCTGAAAGTAAAATAATTAAAAAAAGTTTATGTAAATTTATAGATAAATGTAAAAACTAATCAAGTAAACAATGGAAAAAAATCGATTTACATCATGTAAAATGGTTTATGTAGGTATTCCTCAATGTAAATTATGTAAATATGCTTTAAAAACGGATAAGTTGATGTAATAATTTGATTAGATTGTTTACATATAGTAGAGAATAATGTAAAAATATATGTCATTTGAGCTGAAGAAAACTTAAATTTCATTGTATACATCATGTAAAGTACTAGTTTCTAAAAAAACAATTATTTTACCTTTTGTAAATAACGTAAATATGGATTTAAAAAAATAATTTTTCTTTTCGTTTATATTGTTGACATTAATGTTAACAGAAATCTCAATGTAAAAACAAAAAATTATTTACATGACCACACTATTGTGTAATTATAATCGTTTACATTATATACAGCATTTACATTATATACATGAAGTTGAATAGAAATCTAAACTTTAGTAGCGATACTCCTTGAGTTTTAAAAAAGCCTCATAGCCTCATAATATTGTAAATCTAATTGTTTACATCATGTAAAGTATTGTCATTGCTTACCTACCCAAGATAAACTTGAGAAGAGATGATTTGTGGCTTTCAAATTAGTTTAGATTAATTTGTATGGCCTACAAAATTAGGAATTCAATTGTTTACATCATGTAAATATTTATTTGTTTACATACATAACTAAATATAGACCATTAAACTTGAAAAGAGATGATTTGTGGTTTTCAAATTAGTTTCCATTACTTTATATGGCCTAAAAATATTAGAAATCAAATTGTTTACATCATGTAAAGTATTTGTATTGTTTACATACATGCTTTAAAAGAAATCTAAACGTAAAAATAAATGATTTGTGGTTTTCAAATAGCCACATATTATTATAAATCTAATTGCTTACATCATGTAAACTATTGAATACTAAAAATGTTTCCCTAAGTAAAGTAAGTAATTTTTTAAAAACAATTCTATTAATCCCTAGTAAATTACATTATTTATTTACTATTAAAATAAATATAAATATGAAAATCGCTATTACAACCGGCTTTAATACCCCAATTTTTAATTTATTACACCAAATAAAGTTTTTATTACAAGTTTACCTTGTACATTTGGTGTAACAAATGTATCTTCTTCTTCTTCTTCCTCCAGCTTTATTTTAAAATTCAAAAACTTAAATATAAATTTCTTTAAATGTAAATTTCTTTAATGTTTACCTTAAGTAAACAATTATTTACCTTAGGTAAACAATTACATGGTATTGCTAAAAATACTTTTTTACCAACATATACGAACTTTTATTGTTATCTAGCTTTAGCTAGACATTACTTACCATAATAATTTTTCGCTTTTATTAGCCATCTGCCATTTGGTCCATTCGCAATCTCCTTAACACGCTCCACATTGTTTTCACGTATCATTTGATGCAGTTCTTCACGTAATTCCTAATAAAATGACCGCAAACACAATCAAATTATTATGGATGGACAATAATCCATGTAACTTACCTCCAGCGGTCTAATCGAGCGTAAATACTGTGCCAATTCATTTTGACCTCTACTGGCTACCACATCTATGATGGGTGTCTCGTCGTCATCCAAAACATCAATTATATGATCATAACCGTTAATTGCAAAGTGCTCAAAAGGCTTAATATCACCTAAACAGTGGTGAAGAAGGCAAAATTTTGAAAAAGAAAATCTTTTTTTACACGCGTTAGGGCGCACACTTACCCACTATGGCCAGCGACATTACATAACGATCGATCTCTTTGGCATTGCCCAACTGATTGGCCTGTAAAGCCACATCTCTGGCTGTGCGATACAATTCATCACGATACGTTATATCGGCTTTGGATTCTTCAATCAGATGTATGAGACCACCTTTACGATGGGAACGGCCACAGGCAAAATGTAACATACTTTGCCCATGTTCATCACGTTCCTCTAATTTCCTTGATATTTCCGCTTCAGAATCATTGCCATCGTCATCATTGTCAGCATCAGCATCATTGTATTCTTCAATACGTTGCATGGCATCATTGTCATCTATATTTTCAGAATTATTGTGCCGTACATGACCATTCATTTGCATTGTTTGTCTTGCCATTAGTTGTTGTTGCTGTTGCTGTTGCTGTTGCTGTTGTTGCACCGGTGGTGTTGAACTCTTTGAATTGGCTAAAATGGTGGAATTTGTTTGACTACTGCCTGTATGTATGGCGGCTTGTGTTATGGTTCTACCATTTGTATTTCGTGTTGCAGCATAATTTTGCAGGTAGTTGGTGAGATATTGTAGGGGATCACTGGGACGCTTCTGTGCTACTTGTGTTAAAGCTTTTATTAAAGGATCTGCTAAGTCTGTGAAAAAATTCAAGTAGATCTTGAGTTTAAAATAATCAAACTTAAGCTTCCTTTCGGCCTACTTACTATCCGCTAAGTATTTGCCTTGTTCTGTCTTGAATATGGGATTCTCTTGTATGCTGTGACTCTCAATTTGACCTAAAAAAGTGTAAAAAAGTCGAAAAAGAAAAGAAAATTACGAAGAAATATTTGTTGAATGTTTGTGGATTTATTCTACAGTTCAACTACAACTAGCAAACTACTTGAAGAAAATTAAGCGAAAGAAGCCAAAAATTAATTGGAAATTTAATTAAAGTATTGCCTGTAGGGTTGTCGCAGCAGTGGAAAATGCCCAGGCAGGATAAAACCGAATATTAGAGGAAGATCAGGCAAGTGTCAACCTGATTTTTACATCTACAACGCAACTCAAAATATTTTTCAATGAGATATGGTTGGCAACCCTATTATTCTAGAACCTGTTATATGGTAGTAGAAGTCTGCTTAGTTGGAAAAATTTTGATTAAGCAGACTGAAACAAAGTAAAGAATGAAACAATATGCATGGAAGGACGTTTGCGAGATATTATTTATCATTATAGGCTCACTGACCACTGCAGTGTGTTCTAGGCAGACGTCATTTTTGTAAGCGATGCAATACTTGTTGGTTGACTGGATTTTCTCTGAAAATCTCACGTACAGTCAGGCTGCGATTAAGTCCCTAACTATCGTAGTTTCAATGTCTGTTTTTGGCCAGGGATGCCGCAATTTTCTCGGGGAAGTGTCGAATCATTCAGAGGTAACTGTTATAGGAAGGACATAGAAACCTTGTTCGAAACTGCATTGCTCATTAGCTGGCTGATAAGTTACAACGCTTAGGCATTCTGATTGCTTCATTAAAATTGGATGTTAACCACTCGTTTTACTGGGAGTCTCAATTTCATTAGCAGCTAGGGGGTACATGCAACCGAGCCAATTCTATCCTAAAATCCATTGGGTCGCGATGCTCACGGGCCTTTGTTCTTTTGGTAGACATGCTGAAAGACTTGGCACTCTCGCAAATGACTTCTGAAAGAGCTGCGGGTATGAGGAGGACAAAGGTACTGTCATTAACAGCAGTGTCCTAGTAGCAGTGTCATAGTCTAGTCATAAAAAGACGGAGGACATGCTTGACCGAGCTCTGCAATATAAAAATTGCTGCAGTAGGAAGATTGATTTGGGACTCGGGTTGGTTACTTCTAGGGAAGGTTTGATTATTAATTGTGATGTCACAATGGATCTAAATGCTGACCTAAGTGTGACCTCCTTCTTCACGGAAGTTCGCCTTCTTAAATAACCTAATCTAACTGTTATGCTCATAATTATCCTTCTAGTAGGTAGGGATTTCATTCTTAAAAATGTGAATGATGGCCTTCCTAGTTCGCTTTTTAACAATAAATTCGTACTACAGAGACATAAGTACCCTACCGGCTGGGACTATGCATATTAATGGAGAGTTAAACGAAAGAGCCTAAATCAGTGATCATGTCCTGCAAGCAAAAGTATGTTAGAGTATGTGTTTTTTTAATATCTTGTATTACAGTAAAGTACTAATGATATAGAGCAGGACTTAATTAAAAAGAAGGTGCTCAAAAAAAACTTAAAAAGAAGAAGAAAAATGCCAGCAACTGAAAATAGTTTCATAGACAGGACAAAAACTAAATGAAAACCAACAAAAAAAAAACAAAACAAAAATTCAATTGAATTTGAAACCAAAAAAAGTGCGTATTTACACGATCACTAAATTTCAAAGTCCAAACTATCAAATGCAACTTGAATTCAGAAAGTAGGGACTTTGAAATCCAGCGTATTTTTTTTTTAATTTAAAGAGAGAAAAAAAATGATAAACTTACGAATCCCAATATGGATTTTAAATTGAATTGACAAAAAGATCAGCGCTTAAGCAGGATAAATGTTAAGTGAGAGTTTAATTCGAATTGTTTTTGTTTTTGTTTTTGTATAATACAGTTAAAGAGATGAATGGTTTGGATGGTGATGTTGAGCTGATGTTGTTTACATTTTATTTACACGTTATTTTACACGTTATTTTACATGGAATTTTTTGGTTGCTTTTTCCTCATAGTTTTTCTGCTTGTTTTGTTTTTGTTTTTGTATTTACAGGAAGTTAGTGCAAGTTGGTGGGGTGTTTTCAATGTTTGTTTGTTTTTTTCTTTCTTAATTTTAGCTGTTTAAGTTCGTTTTTTTTTACAAGGTGAGAAGGTTTATTGTGTGGCAAAGGCAAAGGCAGAGGCAATGGGCATACGCGGCATTTAATCGCGATCCACTAGGCTAGTTTTCTTACGACGAAATATTTTAACCAACATTGAGGCAATATGCTTGGAGTTTGTCAGCGACATGTCCTTCTCCAACGACAGTATGTTTGTAACAGCGGTACAGTAATCCTGGAAGAGTATATGTTCCACAGCACCCATTGATTGCATGTTTATCAGGCGGACACTTAATTTCGATTGGCGATTAGTGGTCAAATGCAGACCACGCACACAACACAAATGCCTTAGATTATCCATTTCCTTCATTAGATTCGGTAGACGTACAATGGTGGTCATTTTTAAGCCAGTGCCTAGATATGAGGGCCTCGATTGTAAATAGCCCAGCAAATAACTCTCTTTGAAATGTAATTGCTGTTCCAAAAATGAGATGGCTCTGCCAATTCTTGTATAAACTGTACCAATATCGGCACCTTCCTTGCCCGATGAGGTCCCTATAATACGCAAATGCTCTTGACAGTTCAGCCACAAAGCCAAGTTATTGCCTGCACTTATATAAACACCACGCCCGTAAGGCCATAGGTTACCATTAAAGGGCCGTTGACTCTGCCAATTGTATAGGGTCTTTGAGATCAAACAAAGGTATTAAGAGGCCATATTCATTAAGCATATCATAGATCTCTGATTTATCCTCCATTATTTCCGTCAAGGTATAGTAACTGCCCGGTTCGGTTTCATCAATGGCTTCTATGAAAGCCGATGTGAATATTTTGCCCATCATTAAACGTTCAGCCTGTTCTATTTGGCCTATGGTAAGATTTAAAGGCAATTCAAATCTATCCAAATTGCGTGAGCATTCCACCACTGTGCCCACTATTAGATTGGATTCATCTTCGAATACAAAGTAGGCAGTATTTAAACGCTCGCATTCTCATGGGGAAATAGGCAATGCGTGGATGTGGCTTAAAGTCGGCAGTCAGGCTCATGCAATGCATGTCCTTAATCAGAGGCACCATAAACTCCTGAAACACCACATAAACATCGAAATCGGTGCTATAATACCACAATTTATATCCTCTTCCAATTGGCGTTCTTTCGACGTTTTCCTTAACGCAGGCCAGATAACATCGAAGAGATTGTGATCTAAACGCGTTTGCCGTTTCTTAATCTTTTCATATACCGAGGCCTTTAGAAATCTACTCAGATAACTGGTTACCGCCATTGTATGGAGTTGGAACCGTTCAAAGGTTTCTTTTGCGACAAAGCCGAGGCTGTTGTACGCTCCATACCTTGCTGGACTCTTGGTATGACACTGAAACAACGATCACAGGTGCGTGATATATCAGAATCGCTTATTAATCTGCGTGAACTGTGCAGATCATCGGGTACTGTTGTTATCATCGTCGTCGTTGTTGTGTTTTTTATATGTTGTTACGCGGGTCATGTGGAAAAATTGGTAGACAGAGAAGTGCAGAGAAGGCAGTTGGTTAACAATATTCGTTTCATTTGTTTTGTTTCTTTTTTTTTTATTAATTTTTTTTCTTATTTTAATTCGTTTTAATTGCGTCTTTTTTTTTCTTAAGTCAACTGCATAAATTACAGCATTTCGCAAAATTACAACAATACACACACACACACAACACATTTTATAGACCCCCTATTTAAGG
Organism: Sarcophaga bullata; assembly: GCA_005959815.1. NCBI lineage: Eukaryota > Metazoa > Arthropoda > Insecta > Diptera > Sarcophagidae > Sarcophaga > Sarcophaga bullata. The sequence continues at coordinate 6,036 of QOCX01001574.1, read as the reverse complement.
AAAAATTAAAAACACTTAAAAAGCACATGAAATTTACACAAAACGAATAAAGAAAGGAAAGGAACGATATTTTGTTGTAAAAAATGTTAAAAAAAAGTATGGAAAAACGGTAATAAGAAAAAGAAGCTGTGCTTAGGGAAGAAAACATAAAGAAAAAGAGGAAAAAAATCACTGCTAAATAATTTCGCAAAAAGGGGCCTATTTTCACAATAAAGGCATTCAGACTATAAAACAAAATAGTATTTTTTATTTTATTATTTTCATTTACAGGCCTATTTAACGTCTTGGAAATATTTTAGTGACTTTTTTGTTTTTATAATTAGAGACTTTTGCAGGTCTGATAGAAATCATTAGTAGCGAACCATCAATCTCTGACTTTGCTCGCCAAAGATTTTCTTTAAGCTGAATTGCCCTGAAGTCTTTTAATTATAAATTATGCAGAGGCTTGTTTTAGTCAATTTGAAAGCCAAGTCAAGTCCTTTTTTATTGCTAAACCGTTTTACAGAAGAAAATGCAAGTTATCGAAAAATTTACTATAAAAAATGAAAGTTATCGACAAATTTTCTATAGAAAATGTAAGTTGTCGACAAATTTTCTATAGAAAATATAAGTTATCGACAAATTTTCTATAGAAAATATAAGTTATCGACAAATTTTCTATAGAAAATATAAGTTATCTACAAATTTTCTATAGAAAATGAAAGTTATCGACAAATTTTCTATAGAAAATATAAGTTATCGACAAATTTTCTATAGAAAAATATAAGTTATTCGACAAATTTTCTATAAACAATGCAAAGTTATCAACAAATTTTCTATAGAAAATGCAAGTTATCGACAAATTTTCTATAGAAAATATAAGTTTTCGATAAATTTTTTATAGAAAATATAAGTT
>QOCX01001573.1:0-31655 GCA_005959815.1 Sarcophaga bullata | reverse complement strand
GTATAGTATAGTATAGTATAGTATAGTATAGTATAGTATAGTATAGTATATATATATATAGTATATATAGTATATATATATATATATAGTATAGTATATATATAGTATAGTATAACATAACATAGCATAATATAGCATAACATAGCATGACATTTCATAACGTAGCAGAGCATAGAGAATAGCATTGTATAGTATTTCAGTGAGAATAGTGTTAAAGCTGGTCATATCGACTCTTTCCATTCATTTTTCTAGCATTTATGATGACGTCGTTGGTTTTATGCTAACCGACTATTTGTCATTGTTGTTGTTATTATTTTTGACTGTATTTGCTTCTCTTCTTCTCAGGTACTTAATTTAATTAAAAACCAGAGAATTTTTTTAATATAAAAACAACTACCAGGTAGAAATAGCTGTTTTTTCCAACGTTGTAAGTTCCACTGCCATTGTGTTATGGTGTTTCATGCTAGCAAAGTAGTAGTTGTTGTCGGACAATTGTTAACATTGTTTTGTGTTATAGTTGCTGGAGTCATTATTAATGGAATTTACTGGCATTCATAATTTGAATACTTCGCTAACACATCGCCACTTTTTATTTAATTTTTGTTTTTTTTTTATTATTTTTGTTTGGTTTTTAATTGTACCTTTTTTCGTTTATCTATGTTTCGTTTTTAACTAGTTTCGTTTTTGTTAAATGTTTATGGTTGATGATTTTATAAAGTGGCAAGTGAATGTGTTTCTTTTTTTCGTTATTCACTTGTTTAACAACATAGTTGGGTGTGGTTAAATTAAAGATAACAAAGCAGCCACACATGTCAAACAAAATTCCATTTTTTTCCTTTTTTTTCTTTTTTTGGTGAGAAAAGTAATGAAATTTTCCAAAAACTAACTGCGTTACAAAGGATACAATAAAGAAGGAACGTGTTTAATTATTACTTTGATGTTGTACACCTTTACGTATGAGCGATATTCATATTAAATTAATTCATATCAATCATACGTTGCAGCAACGGAGGTGGGTATAATGTTAGTATATGTAGATAGGCAGACATGGTTATGGAATTTCATTAAAATGATAAGTTTTAGTGAAAGTAAAAAAGATTACCGTATTCTAGTAGGCATGTAAACAACATGAAATTAGAAATTATTTTAGGAAATTAGGTGACACATTTATGTAGTGAATGCTGTACAAAATTTAGTTCGGTTGGTATACAAAATATTAATTTTTTGTTTTTTTTTTTTGTTTTATTCGAAATATAGCAGTGCATGGGTTATGTGGCCTTAGATAGTAGAAGGAGAAAATAACTTTTATTTATAGGATAAATAAATTTGAAAAAAGTGTCCAATTTCAATGATCAAGTGAAGGTTGTGGTGATTGCAATATAGAATGACTAGAATTGGTTAAGATGAGGACTCCGCGACGGTCGTCTTCTCTAATCTTATATCATATTTTCCACCCTTCTTTCCGTAGCACAGGGTCTTAGCTTGAGTTCTTACATGCCTACTTAATTGGTTTTAACTACCCTTGAGACAAAATTACGACCTGGCTTTTCACACCACCCTTGTGGTGCGTATCCATGACTGGTGGGATTTAAAATTTAAAGTCCACCCCGAACGTACTGTTTTTGAGTAACTTTTCATGTGACTTTTATTTTTTTTTAATTTTTTCTTCACCAAAAGAATGATGAGAGGAGGTCGTCGAAGTAATATTTTTTCCTTTATCATTTTGTTGGAGATATCTGAGCCAAGGGTTGAACACGTACTCTTGCCTAATAAGTTAAAACAGTACCTTCCTGACTATGGTCATTAGAATTTGACAAGAAGTAACCTAGAATACCAATCAAAGCCAAGAGAGTCTCGTTTATTTTGACGATTCAGTCGGTCAGTCTCATATTAACTTTTTTCCTTTCTTCCCTTAAAAAAAAGGCTAAAAAACTAACAGTAAACATTATACGTGTAGCAACAACAACTTGTTCCTTTCAGTTTTAATCCAGGCTCTATTGTAACCCATTGTGGTAATCCTGTGGCGTTGTTAAACAAAAATTAAATGTTACCTACTCGTGTCAATTGTTTAATTTCATTCAAATTTTATATGATTTCCGCTTTGTTATTTTTTAATTTATTTTTTGTTTTTGTTTTTTTTTTCACATTTTATTTAAATTTTTATTTTAGAGATTTGTGTTCCTTGCAGCATAACCATATGTGATCTTAAATTGCACGCAAATCATTAGGGTGAAGCAAACCGTAGGGAATAGTTAAAAAAGTTGAAAACTTTTTTGTTCTCTTTTTTTTTTGTATACGTTTTAAGGAATCACAATTTACAAAGGCTTTGGTTACAATTGCAATTACTTGGGATTTGTCCTTAGACTGAGGACCTATTAGGAAGGTTAAATTTTTAGGTCGTTTAATTAATTTTCATTTTGTTTATTTCATCATGAGGCAGTCTGGTATGCAAATAAATAAACTTTCGCCTGTGTGGGGCATACCCTCCTTATCTACAATAAACCTAAGTGCACAACTTGAACCTCCGTTATTTTCTATTGCTTTGAAGGAGAAGTCTTGCTGGCTTGATATTTATCTTCGATGTGAAAATTGAAATGATTTTACATTCTTGAAGTTCAACAATAACGCTGTCTAGTATATAACACAGAACACGAACAACACTACATAGTCAAATACCAAAGTTGCCAGACGTAAAATAAGACAGTTTGAATACAGCGATTGGCAATGTTATTTTACACAGAGCTTTTGGTCTTTGTAATTACAGGATCATGAAATAATGTCGATAACGCAGTGTTATCAACTACATAACTATGTGAGTGTGACATTCAAGCAGAGTTTACTGAATTAAATTGCTACAACAAGGGCCAACAAACTACTAATTGGTGAACAGGAACGTATTTAATTGGTCAATACAACTCTTCTATCAGGATTACGACCTCGCTCCTTAGACCACCTATATTGAGTGATTTTAAGGACTCTCAGAGTTTTTGATAAAAAACTGCTGAGAGGAAGTCATACAGGAAATATTTCTTCATATTTCGTTTTGTTTGAGTAGTCTGCGCTGGGGTTTGAATCTCGGGCTTGCATGTAATACTCGTGAGCAGCAACATATGATTGAAATCTATGCATGCCACCCTACTTTAAGTAGTTTTTTACGAGCTATATTTTTACTTTTTTTTTGTTCTTATGTAAGTTATAATAACAATTGCCGCAAATAAAAATAGAAAATAAAACGAGAAAAACTGGAAACCTCAAACAAGTCGTAGCAGCTTTACAATTGTTACAACAAAATTTAATTCTTTTTTTTTTTGTCAGATTTTCTACTCTTTTTTTTTTGTTTTTTTTCTCCGTTTTAAATCCACCAGACAAAGTTTTTTCTACATTTCATTATACCTGCTCTTAAATACGTTTTTTTTTTTTATAAAAATAGGAAAAAAAAACGAAAGTTTTTCCAAGGATACCTATATAACTGGCTTATGTATTAAATTTAATTTATTTTACCAAAAAATATATAAAAAAACATCATGAGGTTTAAATGTCAGGTAAGACCGCACAAAACAAAAAGATGAGAAAAACCGAAAGCCAATTAGTGGTTTCATTTAGGAAAACCTTACCTTAAAAAGTAACAAATGTGTGCAATAAAATTATATGCTAGCCATAGATATATACATACACAGATACATATATCCGTAGTATCATATTAAAATAGATAATTAAGTTGGACATTTAACATGTGTTTATTTAAAATAGTATGTGCAGCACGTTAGCAGAAGTTAATATAGGATTTGCTGGATATGTAATTGGGTTAAAATAAATGAACAGTTATAAAGCGGATTATAAATTTAAAAACACAAATTTACTGCGTCTTAAAATGGTTAAGTTTTACAACAATGAAGTCAAGTTATAAAAATTAATGAAGCTTAAAAGCCAAGGATATAGCATAAGTTCAAGTCTTTGATTTCCGAATATTTTAAACAAATTTCTCGTAAATAATTTTTATATTCTTGTTATAAATAAAGGATCCACGGAATTTATGAATAATTTTTTTTAATTTGAATTTCTAATTTTATTCTCATTACCCTTCTCGATAACATTTAAATGCCATCTCTATCTTGGATTGTGTCATCCTAGTTCCTGGATTATCGCATGCCTCTAGGTGTATTTTAGATAGCCATTTCTATTTAAATTTGAGGATTCTACTACGTTTTGTTTATGACATTATTGGTTCCTTTTTGATTTAGTTCCAGATAGTATTCAGTTGCTGGTATTACTAGTCCAGATTATTCTGCATATGATTCCGAGTCCTATACTCTTTACCTGATAGTGCTTGAGACCAATCAGGTTTTAATTTCGTACTACCTACTTGATTTTACATAAGTTTTGAATGTTCGAAGCTTGATTTGTTTAGATACTTTGGAGTTTTTTCTTCCGAAAATCACTTTCGCTGTACTGAGATAGTGGTTGAGCCTATAGCATGATATTATCGGTTCTAACATTATTAGTTCTCATGACTTTGATTTTCTTTATATTGTTAGGCGGATGAATAAGCATTAAATTAAAATGAATTAAATTCAAAAAAAGAACTAGACCAACCGACAGAAACTAAGACACACAAATCCTACCACACAAAGAGATTCAAAAACAAGCACAAGAAAAGTAACAAAACAAAATACAAGAACAATACTACATAGGAAGTTCTGGAAGTTGCCAAACTTAAAATAAAGCAGTTTTAGTAGTACGTACAGCGAAGAAAAGAATAATTACAACCTTAAGCACAATTATATTGTACACAGAGCTCACTATTATTGTACAGAGAGATACAAAGTCGTTAAGGCAGTGCTATCGATTAGATTGCGTTCAATGGCAAGGCATTTATTTTAATGAAAAAATAAAAAAGGAACAAAAAAGTTTAACAATTTAATTTACAATCATTTGAAATACCTTCTAACATTACTTTCATATTGACGATCACGTGGGATAGTAGACAGATATTATACGCTTTTTTCAGTTGGCATGAAGAGCTGAGGTGATCAGTGGCAGAATTTTATTTCACCTTTTGTGTGATTTAGTTGATTTGGACCTGATGGTTAAAATTATTTTCTGGACTCATCTTGTCCTCACAATGTTTTTTCTCAATAGCACTTCGTCTAATGGTATCGAAGATAAACATTAAGTACAGGGAAGCAAATCATTCACTAGTTTTCGTAGAGTGTTGACCTAATCTATAAAGCTTCTCTTTGGCCGAAAATCTATCTGTACTCCTTGTAAATTGTTCTTTAGTTTTCTGTGAAGCTGTATGCTCTGCTGGCCGGGCCAAGTCCATGTGGAATATGATAACATCTACTACAAGATATTTGAGAAAGTATACCCAATAATAAACTGAGGCTTCTCTTAAACCAAGTGGGTTTGAGGCATTCAAAGCTTTAGCTGGTTAATACAAACAATAAAAGAACATCTGTGTGTTGCATCAGACTATTCTAGAATAACCAACGTTTTGTTACAAACTATTTTGACAGAGCACTGTAGACTTAGAGTACACTTGTGCTATTTAGAGTTGGGGTTATCTCGAGCTCAACCTGTACATTCATGTGACAATGAGTCATTGGTGCACATAGTTGGAACCTATGGGTTATTGTTGCATTCAAGAAGAAAATCTTGTCATTGTTGGGATAGGAATATCCTATAAAGATTGAGAGGAGTACTGAAGCAACTCTTTGCAACAAAAATTCTCTGAAGTATTGCTTGTATTAAAGCTAGTAACATCTCGTATCGCGGGTTAAGCAGTGGTAGCAATCCTTTAAGTCGCCACCTTTTTTGTTGGTAGCCTTTATTCCTACTAGATGGATGAGTCGTAGCAGTTAAGGTGTACCCTGCTGAATTATTATGATCCTGTATTTAGGATATATTTCCAGCTGTTGTTCTTGAAATGTTAAGTTTCTATGTTTTTACAGTTCTTGGAATCTAATTAAGTTTCAAAGCCCCTAACGTACTTACAAGAAAAGTTATAGAAAATCTTTTAAAAGGCCTGAAGTCCTATTTAAATTATTTTTATGCCTGAAAAGAACAAAAAAAAAAAACAGAAAAATAACTTGTCAGTTACATGGGAAACAATCACTTTTTTTTTGTCTTGCAATTTTATTTTTAAATTGTTTATAAAACCAAACAGCAGATAAGAATAGAAATGAACAGCTTGAAACAGAACAAAATTTGTTAAACTGATGTACGTGGAACATTTAAAAAATTGTATACAAAAAAAAAGGAAGAAAAAAAATTTAAAATTTGTTTTTAAAAGCCTATTAAAAGTTTCCGGTCATTTTCTGTTTGATTTTTTTTTTGTTGTCTTTTTATGTTTTGTTGTGCCGTGTAATTAAAAGTTTTTCTCTTGCTTTTACAGTTTTTGCTTCGTTTTTATTTTGGTTGCCATATGTAAGCCAAAGAAGCATTTTTTACAATTTCATTGCCACAACAATAACAATTACAATCTATTTTTATTTTTGTATCTTTAATAAATATTTAAATAAATTGCCTTTTTTATTTGTTTAAATGTCTGGTAATATATTTTTTTTTGTTTTTTTGGTTTGTCTAAATAAGGCTTTTTATACTCCCTTAGCCTCGCATGCATTTCTATTGTCTGCTCTTGTCTTTCGTAGATTTTTGTTATTTTGCATAAAATTTATTGACAATTTCTCATTTAGTTTATTGAATAATTAATAATAATTGTAAATAAAATTTTATTTAATATTTAAAACAAATTTGCATACCAAATAAAGTAGAAAATTAAATGAAATGTAATACGTGAGTGGCTAGAAGCAACAACAAGAGAAAAAAGAAAAAAAGAATATTTAATGATTATTATTTGAATTTTATGAATATTAATTAATAATATATAATGTGTGTATAATTAACATTTTAATGCGGCTTATAACAAAGTGTAAAACGAATAATATTTACGTAACGGTGAACGGTGACTGTGTAAAGTGTTTGTGGTTAACACTTTCAAAATTAAGTACTAAACACACCAACTAAGTCGATAAAGCTAGTGAATAAAGTCCATAAAGCTCGACTTTATGCAACGCTATATCATAGAGAATGCATGCTCAGTGTTACAAATAGTCGGGTTTACAATGTAGTTTCCCTTATCACTTATGTTGTGTGTGTTAATTTTATACATAAATGGTGGAACCTTTAGTTTAAAGTCGTCTCCACACGATAGATTTTTAAGAAATTTTAAATTACTCGCAGAATTTTTGCCGGAATTCTGCTGAGAGCAAGTCGATGACCTGGGTTTTGAACAGTTGCCTCATGTCATATAAGCCAACACACTACCAACACTACTACTTGCAATTCGCAAACATGAGCAAACTTAGGTTTACAAGATAGTTCTTCTCCATTAATAGAACAATTAATTTTAATTAAAGAAGACTCCACAAGAAAAAGGCTAACAAGGTCAAATCGTATGGTCTCAATGACTAGTTCACTTCATTTATACGTGGGACAGTCATGCCTTCATATCGATCGTGAAGAATATCCAATGTGGCGTCAGCTGCGTGGCATGTAGCCATGGTATCTATGTATTCAGGCCAATTCTCGCCGTTGACCGTAGTAGCATGGTCAATCCCGTATTCAAAAGATGAAGTTTTCAGGATCCATTTGAAAAAATTGAATCTCATGCAGATTGGTACTCTTTGGCGAATGCCCCTCAGCAGATTTCTGGCAAAAACCTCTGAGATTAAAAAAATTGTCATGAAAAAGTTTCTCAAGAATTTGTCATAAGAAGTCGGCTTTCAATTATAGATCCCGACACTCATGTATAAAAGCAACACACACAATATAAATGGTGCGAGAATCCCGTAATCGTCGTAATCCCGACTATGGGGCTGTAATGACCAATTATGTATGTATTTGGATAAGCGACAAACCGCAACGATCCTCAAAGCTAACATAACCCATGGCATAAGTCAAATTCAGCCTGCTTTATGAGTTAATTTGAATACAGGGGCGATTGCTAGCATTTGAATAATGTAACATATAAAGGCTTCGATAAGTCTTTAAAATGCACTTTGTTTCATTTGAATTTGAAGATAAGAGGCGCTTAAAAAATACCCTGTAGGATGCAAGGACATGCAAGCATTGTGCATTTGTTGACCAATTCATAGCAACATATTGTGCCATTGAAACGACATGCCAACTCGTTGTGAGGCTAAGATAGCATGTTCAATTATATAACTTCCGGAGTCCTAATTTTAAATGAAAGAAATGCCAATGTGCTCATTAAACTCCAGCTAAATATGGAAATGAACTTTATCTCTGACATGATAAAAAATTCATGTGGATTTATAAAAAGAGGTGTATGTGTGTGTGTGTACATATTTCCATATACGATAATTTTCTAAAATTTTCATGCTTTTTTGATGGATAGAGAGTTAAGGCTTTAGAGGTCTTATGTATTTAATTACAGCAGTTTTTCGCAAGCATTTTAACGTTCAACAAAAACAATTCATAGAGACTTTTGAGGCATTAATGCTTAGTGCATGAGATTTTTAATTAACCTCCATAGTATATCTATGTGAAGCCCTGCCTCCAGGCACAAATCGTTTAAAGAAAAGCTTTTTCACTGCCACGAAAATTTAATTCTACTTGTGACAAATAAACAAAACTGTATTGTTGTTGTTGTTGTTGTTGTTGTTGTTGTTGTTGTTCTGATTTTCATGATTAAAAGCAAAAGCATTGAATAAGAAGAAAAAAAGAAAAGAGTTTAAAGGGATTTAACAAAAGGAATGGCTCAAGGCTTCATAGCTACCAAAAAGGGTTAAATCAAGACCTTTAAACAGTAAATATTAAGTTAAAGATCTTTGCTTGTATTTGCTTTTAAACGTTTCCCCCGTTTTTATAACACTCTGCCTCTATTTTAAATACCAAAATAACTCGAGTGTATTTACTTTGACTAAAAAATTTTAACAGAATTTTAAGACAATTTCCTTATTTGTCTTGCCTTGATGGTACTTTAAAAGGATATTTTAGAACGTAATACTCTAGAGAGCTTATTAATTTTCACAAACGCCAAAACAGTTGCCAAAATGAAGAAACAAAAAATTACAATGAAAGTACAAAAAAAAAAAAAACAAAAAATAGACGAGAAACGAAGCTCAATGTCAATATAAATTCCTTTTAACAGCCACCATTCATCTGCCATTGTCATTAAATCCTTTAAGTGTGGCAATGGTAAACGAAAATCCAATGAATGTTACAATAAATTTCAACATTTAAGTCTTGGCGTTTTAAATAATATTTTAATTCAACATTCACAATAATTTATGCCTTTTGCTGTGAACGATTTTTTTCTCCTTTTTTTAAAATGGATTTTTATAGGAATTAAAATTAATACGGGATTATAAACAATTTTTAGTGACAATGTTGAAAAAAAAACGATCTTTGTGAAATAAACAATCAATTGGCCATTACAACCCTTCAATCAGGATTACGGCCTAGTTTCTCACACCACTTATATTGTGTAATTTCATATATGTGTTGCGGAACCAACAGTTTAAATAAAGACTGCTCCGAACGACAGATTTTTTGAGAAATTTTTAATGACAAATTTTATTTACACTCCTGGTGTTTGCCAGAAATCTGGTGAGAGGAAGTGCCGCGAAGAAATATTTTTTTTCATATTTCGTTTTTGATGTCTGATCCTACCTACTAGACTACGGCGACCAAATGAAAATATTAAAAGATTTTTTAAATTAAAAAAAAAAAAAAAAATTGATTCAAGTACAACGCAATAGAAAGAAAAATAGCAAAAGCTACAATGCCACCTGCATTATCTTAGATTTAAACGAGTACCAAGACATTTCGGTGATAGTCCTAGCAAGACACTAGCTTACTGCCCAAAAGCCTCTGCAAAGACCTGAATAATGCAAAGGTTTGCAATTTATTTAAGTTACGCATTTAAAGTCAAACGTTTGAGAACATTTTCATGACTGTCAACTGCAAATACTAGTGATCGATCATTGCACAGATTTTAAGAAACTTTTCATGACAAATTTTTTGTTTCCTCTCGGGGTTTTTGCCAGAAATCTTCTGAGAGGAATTCAACGAAGAATTTTTTCTTAAATATTGTTTTGAAGCCTGAACCGAGGCCTCAGACTTAATAAGCCAGCACACTTTCTACTAGACTTACGGCGACTACTTGCAAAGGTTTACTGCCCAAGGTAACTCTGTACAACGATTTGATAAAAACATTAAAAGCTTCATTTTGTTTTAAAAATGAATCTTCCGAATCTGTTTTAAATACCAAGGCATGAAAATTTTATAAAATTGTTGTAGAAACTTTAGTTTATTATTATGCACATTAAGAAAAAAATTTATAAAATCAGCTTAAAAGAGAAGGAGAAAAAAGCAAAGCAAAGAAAAGAAAATAAAAGAAAACACTATCAAAAGCTAGTGAAACTTTAACAATATTCTCAAGGCCATTTAATAAAAACCAACTGCTGTTGCTAGTTTCCTTGCTTTTGTATTGGTTGCGTTATTCAATGCTCGCTGTATTCGTTTTGATGCTTTGCATTCAAGAGCTATTCTGTTTTGGCCGTATTAAATTGGAAAGCAACAAAAAGCAACAAAAAGCAACAAAAAAAGGCTTTAAACTTAAATGAGAACTAAATTACCCCTTCTTCTGCTATTTCTACAGTGCTGTTTGTATTGTCGCTTTCAAACTAAATTTAAAAAATAATTTGAAAAAAAAAAATAAAAAAAGTATACAAAACAGTCAACAACAAATAAATATTAAAAGCCAAAATGTAAAAAGACAGAGAGAGAGAGAGAGAGAGAGGAAAACAAACTCATTCTCAACCATTTCATTGCGAGCTAAAGCGCAAATATTGTGTTTTTGTTTTTGTAGTTGTTTTTTTATTTTTTATTTATTCAGATTATGTTTTGCTAGATTTTCTTTATTTTGTTGTATGTCTCTCAGCATAGAGTGACAGCGCGACAGGATATAAAACAATCAGAGCAAGTTAACGGAAACGGATATTATGGTTAGCGAAAGAGAGATGCTTACAAAAGGCCATTGCTACCCGAACTACATGAAACATGTTTTTAAAATATCAAACGTTCATAAAAGAGTGTCTTATTAGAGGCTGTAAAATTGTAAATATGCCAATTCTCCATGGGAAAGAATGGCTTCAATAATGACGGATTCTAGAAAACTCTCTTGATGCAAGAAAAGTCGTGGATACCATAATAATAGAATACCGTCGTTGTTAAGATAGGCCCTAAAATCACATTCAACAAACCATGTATACAAGAAATGTGTTCAAGCTCATAGCCAACTACATAGAACTTGAGATTGTGCAAAGTCGCAGTAGTCTAGTAGGCATTGGACATGAGAGGACACGGTTCAAGGCCCAGATAAGACCTCCCGATGGAAAAATATTTCTTAGGTGACTTCCTCTCACCAGATTTCTGGCAAACCCTTTGAAAGTAAACTAAAACTGTCATGATAGGTTTGTCAAAAGTCTGTGGTGAGAAAAGCTAGGTGGTAGTCCTGACTTAAGGGTTTTAATAACCAACTATGTGGTATATATATTGAGTAATAGTTCTAATATCTGAAAGTAGTATGTTAATAGTCCATAAAACAGATAGATTGCCAAACAGAGTTTAATATCTCAAACATATCTCCAGATTTGTCTTCCTTAGAAAATTCATAAAAATACTTTCAATATCATGAAAGGCAATCCCTCGTCTTTGTCTTTAGAATCTCACCAAATTCAAGTTCAGAATGACATGGCAAATCTTATGAAAGGACTTCCCAAATATGTGGCTATGCCTCTTGTCTGCCTAGTCGTTTAATTACGATCTAGCCTGTCACAGCACTTATGTTGTGGGGGCCTACAGTTTAAAGCCGATTCTGAAAGACAGATTTTTTGGCAAACTTTTCATGATAATTTTTGCCAGAAATCTGTTGAGAGGCAGTTGCTGGAGAAATATTTTTTAGTATTTCGTTTTGCTGGATATGTCTGACCTGGGGTTTGAACCGTGGCCGACATACTACCTACTAGACAACGGCGACTACCAATAAATAATTTTTGTTTTTCCTACTGGACCACCCTATCTGTTGCATCAAATTATTTTATTCATTCGCTGTTTCTGATGCTGTTTGGTCGTATGTATGTATGTATGTTGGTTTGTTTGTTTGTTTGTTTGTTTTAAATTTTCCACCATTTTTCGTTTTTTCATTTTCCATTTCGTTTTTACTTCTCTACTGCTATTTACACAATCGTATTCGCATTCTAACGCCCAGTTTGTATGCTCGTATATTATTTAAATTTATTTTCCATTTTTTTGTGTGTTGGTTTCAACTCTAAATTTTGTAAACGGAATTGTAAAACTAAATCACCGATACATACACAAATTTCTGTACATAGAGGAGTAGATTGTTATAGGTTGCAATGGGGCGCACAGTTGAAAAATTAACAGAAATTTACAAAAAACTATCAAAAACTACAGGAAACAACAACAACAACAACAACAACAACAGACTACAGTATTACTAAAAATAAATGATGATAACAAATCAACCCAAAAACACAAATATTATCATGATCATCATTATAATTTGTGCCATTCCGTGCAATTGACATTTCAGTGTCAGTGGTAGTGGTGGGTGGTTGCTTTCGGTATGTTTTATAATGAAGGATTTTTGTTTTTGTTTTTATTTTTAGTGTGGCACAATTACAAAATTCTTGTTTAACTGCATAGCCATAGAAATTGGTATTCAACGGAAATTACTGTTGTTTACTGTTTGGTTCTGGAAATTATAAATTCGCAAGAATATTTCAAAATTCTGGAGACTTTTTCTAAAAATCCAATGGACCAATGGTAACGACATACCAATTCTCTTTGTTGATTTAATTACAACAATTCATGAAATAATTTATTTTATGAAACATTGTGATTTGGTAGTGTAGTGGGCAGTGGGCTTAACTATTAGTGTGTAGGTCGTGGGCTTGGGGAATATAGGAATTTTAATATAATTTGTAGTTGTATAGACCTCTGTAAAAGTAATTTTTTATTGCTTATCAAACTATTAAGAAGATAAATGCTTAATTGGGACGTTGGGATACATAATAAGACGAATAAATAAAAATGTAAGTGGAAGCATATGAGCAATAGAGACTTCGACAGTTGATATCTGAAAATAGTTGTCATTTATTCAGTCTGTTTTGCCCAATTACCATAAACAACGTGTGTTTGCGGACTGAGCTTAATGGTTGATGAATTTCAATTCTTGATGATGTGATCCAAAAGTGTACAATAGATTGGGAATGTTGCTGTTTAGAATGGATTTTGGGCTTGGGGTGTCATCGGTCCATATTCCTTTGAGAACGACATTAGCCAGACTTTCACTGTCAATGGCAAGGACTATATGTTGACGATAGGCAACCTCTTTCGACATGTGGCCTTAACCTGACGTCTCTTGCTCATCCTATTTGTTACAAGCAATTTAGGGCATCTGACATGGAGGCGATGTGTATTGGGAGCTGATTTGACCAAGTTACACATTTTCTTATGAAATTTGCTTAATTCGCTGAGGTATGTGAATACACAACAGCAGTTCTCAAGGCCCTTCCTCAAATTCAGTTTGATTTATGCGCCAGTTTCATGAAAAGTTTTACATTCGGATGCGTTCCACCCAACGAAATCGTGTGGTATATTTCAGCCGTATTTTATTCCACACATAATGGCATGAATACAAACATACATACATACAGACATACATAATTGGTCATTACAACCCTTCAGTCAGGATTACGACCTAAATTCTCACCTCACCTAAAGTCGACTACGAACGACTTTTTCGTGGTAATTTTATTTTACTCTCAGAATTTGTGCAAGAAATCTACTGAGAGGAAGTTGTCTTTCATATTTCGTTGTACTGGACATGTATGACCTGGGGTTTGAGCCTAAGCTTCATGTTTAATAAGCCAATACACTACTTACTAAACTATGCCGACCACGGTAGTACGGAATTCTGTATTGGAAAAGCTCTGTGATAAAGGCAATTTTTTTTGTGTATTAAAACGTAGCGCTGTTGCAATGTATAGCCCCACATTCTATTTATATAGTCTGTGTGGTTTGAGTTTTGTTAAACAAGTTTTGCCCGCTGAGAAGGTAATGAGTCAACTGTTAAAATTACTCCCGATATGGTCTTAAAAGTATTCACGCAGTGATAACATACATACTGGGTTGTTGCATTAAATATTGTGGTAAGGAACCTCGTTCCTGTTTCTTAAATGGGGCACTATCTGACTATGTCTTCCCTGTTGAGGGTAATGAATTCTTTCTTCCTTGTTTTAATCAATACAACGATGATATAAAATTTCTTCTAATTGAACCGTGATGCTTGTAAGGTAGTCAGGAACTCTAACCGCTTTACAATGTCATACGTTCTTCAAAATTAAAGTGCAAAATTTATTTGTTTAAAGCTTAAAAACCTACAACCCTTTAGTTATAATTACAATCTAGTTTCTCAATCCATTATATAGACAATCTGTTATCTTGCATACTTCCCTTGCTCTCTCTAAGAAAAACGCATCAGTATTAACAGCAAAGAAAAAAAATCAATTTTCTGCTTAACTCTTGCCATTCATGATAAAATTCATGAAATAATTAATGAAATAGACAACCACCAACTTTAAAACGTATACATGCATACATACATACATATATGCATACAATATAAACTTTGATTTTCACTGCTACGTGACTAACTGTTTCTGTTTCTTATGGTGTCTGTGAGTTTCTCTGTTGAGTAGCTGTGTAGCTGTGTACACATTTTAATCAATTAAAAAATTTTTGTTTGTATCGACACAGCAACTAAAGCGTAGAATGGATTTCATCAATTCGTAAACAACACACACACACACACACACAATTGCGTTTTATTTTAATCACACTCATACACACACATACACACAAATACCAATTATTATGAACTTTGATGAGTCTGCACACCGTAAGCGGCGCATGATGGTGTGGTAGCTTGATGGCACACAAATAAGAACAAGATCATAATGTCTCGACGGTAGTTGTGTGGCAAGGAAAAAATCAAGAATAGCAACAACAAAATTAATTAAAATTTGAAAAGAAAATGACAAGTGTGCTGAGATTTAATGGCACAACGGCAACATGCAACATGAATTTATAAAGAAATTCTAAAGAAAGTGATAAGAATGAGTTTAACTTGCAAAATAAAGGCAATACAAATCGACAGATATAGCAGATTGCTGCTTAATATGCCAGAGAAAATATTTTTTAAAGTAAATTTAAATGTGTCGGTAAAGAAATTTTCCCAGATAGGCTATACATAATTCGATTCTGTAATCATTATTGGATATCGACCAATACATAAGCCTTTTGCAATACACAATTTTTATCGATTGAAAAATCTCTTGTATTGTTATCGATAGCTAGAGCCAAGTGGAATTAACGGTCATAGAATGCATGTTTTTAAAACTCCGAATCGATTCTGTTACAACAACCGCCTGTAAAGTATCCGTTATCGACTCCGTTGAGTTTGTATACGCTTTATAATGCCTATGGACGATGCAATTTTTATGGAGCTCACTGTATAAAAATATCGAATTACTGTAATATTTTTCAAGTCCCTTAAAGGAATATTAAAGGAATGTTAACATTGAGGCACTCGATTCTAATGAAATGAACTTCTAGATGAGTTATAACAGTCACGAATCTATTACGAATAAGGTAGTAGGATCAGTATGACATTCAAATCATTTGGTTTCCAGAATGAAATGGTAACTGTAGAGCAGATGAAGTCATCGTCATCTAGTAGGTAAAATCCTAGGTTAGACATCAAAAACGAAGACATGAAATAATAATTTCTTCGGCAACTTCATCTCAGCAAATTTCTGGCAAAAACTCTGAGAGTAAATGGAGTTGCAATGAAAAGTTTCTCCAAAAATCTGTCATTCGGAGTCGATTTTAAACTGTGGGTCCGCCAGTAATGTAAAAAATTAACACACACAACATAAGTGATGTCAAAAGCTAGGTTGTAATCCTTACTGAGAGTCAGACGTGGCATAACCCTCGACTTTCCTATGGAAATCCTTTTAAAGCATTTGTTTGAAAAATAGCTTAGCATGTCTAACAAAATCTGAATAAATAGTGCACGGAAATTTTGCTCAAACTACATAGGAGTCATTACGGAAAATTGCTGATTGGGTGCTTATGCGAGCCTCTTTGGTTTTGGAAATATGACAAGGTATCTCTGCAGTAGTTGTCGACACAAGGAAGAGGTGTTTGGGTGCTGATGCGAGTCTTTTTGGTTTTGGAAAAATGACAAGGTATCTCTGGAGCAGTTGTCGACATAAGGAAGAGAATATATGCCCAATGTTCAAACAACCATGGAAACATGGGAAAGCTCAAACAACCATGGTATCTACTATGTAGTTAATCTCAATGAACTGTTGCCGAAATTGAAGTTTGAAGTCAGGACTAAGGAATGTGGATAACTGTAGTATCTGAACATGCCTTCCGTATCTACTTCAACTTCTTGAGATGATTGTCACACTTGCTGCCAATCTACTTAGAATAGAAAATTTGTTGATAAGCTGAAATAGAATAAAAAAAGGGGAATGTTGTTCATATGATTGAAACGGGTCCTAAATCTTAAGTAATACCAGCATTGAGGTATTCTGAACAGCAGAATTTTTGAAATATTATGGAAATAGGCAACAAAAAAAAAACAATTCTCAAGTGCTCCTTAGACAGGAGTCAAGTTACTAAAAAGTAACAAATCCAACGTTTTTCTCCATTAATGTATGAACTTCTGAAAGATAAAAGAGAAGGCTAAAAAGTTGTACAACAACATTTAAATTTTATCGTAAAAATTTCACCACTTTACTAAGAGAAACAGTACACCATTTCAAGCCGTCTTTATATGACCTTAGGAATCATAAAATTGTCTTTATTTTACGATAAGTTTTGTTAACCCTAACAAATTAAATCCCAATTCTCTGAAGCCTACTGTTTTACTCACTTTAAAGAGTATAGAAAATCTATGTATTTTACTTATTAAATAAGAAATTTTCATTAGTTATGATGCCAATAACCAATATAAGCTGCCTGTAGTGTCACAAGTCTTTCGTAAGAAATAAATTTATTGCCCTACTCGTAAAATAGTCCATAAAATGGAGACATGAAAAGGAACAAAAAGAAAGAAAATCAAAAATCAAAAATCTACAACTTGTAACTGAAAGTACAGCATTTCTTGATCTCAACACGTAAAGAAAAGCAAAAAAAAAAAACAAAAAAAAAAAAAATATTATAAAAAACTCAAAAAGGATACAAAAGAAATAATGCAACAATCTTAATTACCCCAAAGGATACAAAAAACATTCAACAAAAAAATTGCAAAAAAAAGAGAAAAAAAAAAGAAAATGAAAATGAAATTTTATGGAAGTAAAGAAACATGTATTCATGCTGGGGAAAGATAGAAAAGAGAGAAGAAACAACTCTGTGTGTTTAAATATGGGTCAACAACATAGAAAATCATATACGGAGGCGGTTCGAAAATTAGACAAACTGACGTATAGGTAATGGCAGTAGCTTGAAAGAAAACTCACGTGACTTTCGTTTCTTTTTCTTGTTTTTTTGGAATGTTATGGTTTCATCACATGATTGGTTTGAGATTATCTTCCACTACATTCAACTCTGCTTCCAATTCTAACAAACAGACATGCCAAACAAACAAACAGAAGGCTACTCTTCTGAAAGGTGTAATCATCTTTCCCTTACTCAGATTGCTTAAGCTCAAAGGCAGATGGTGGTTTAAATTTCTTTTATCACAGGAGGCTCACGTAACTTGCCTGTGTTGTTGAGGCAAGCCTAACTACAATTAGATTATCATTACATGAAATCAAAACAAAGGATATTCAAAACCAAATTATAACACAATGGAAAGCTTTTGGCCAACTTAATCGGAAAGCCTACTGAAGAAAATTCTTTTCATTTCTATACCCTCTACGAGCGCTTACGACAAGTTTTGCTGGCAACTTTCGTAGCTTTAAGACGTCACATTGGAGCCAACTTTATAGTTCGTATTCACGTTGGATAAGCATTGTGCAAATATCTGCGTAATCGTAGGTTAAGAGACAGTGAGCCCTTCTGATCATATGTAATGCTTGCTTTACTATTAATTTGTAATACCCAATTGACTTTCTTCAGACGTGCTATTGAAGACAAAACCAATCTAGTCCTGTTTAGGGACACTCTACAATGCTAAGAATTGTTATTCCTTAAAAGATTTGAACACGAAATTCCTTGTCTGGTTTGAAACACGCGCAGTATTGGGTAAATGTTGCTAAATATTGGACAAAGCCTTTCGAATAAGCTGCTGAAAAAAAAAAAATAGAAGGATTGTTGAAGGCATCATGGTTATATCGAGAAGAAAATTTCTAACAATTCATAGATCAGCTTTGTATGAATTTTAGAGCGATCATAGATTTTGCAGTTCGCAATTGCCAATTATAAAAGTTACGATTGCATAGCTTAAACTGTTTATTCTATGAACCTCCTATATATGCAGGCTGAACTTAGTTGGAAGCATAAGAGGCTCTGTCGGAATATTCTGGATTAAAAGTTATTTGACTATCATTTTTCCTTGTATCGAATGGATATTCCCTTCACTATTGCGTTTTAACAGACGACATTTGTATTGGAAGGCATAGGCGCATAGGCTTGATATTCTCTCGCATAATTTCTGCTGGAGTAGGTGTTGCTGATTTTCCAACTCACAGTGTATCAGTGTTCATCTCTTACAGCGGAGGTTCTTAGACTCGCAATTATTTTCATTGATTATTGGATTTAAGTTGCCTTAGATTACTTTCTAAAAAATCACTTAGGAAAGTCTATCAAGATATCAGCAGAGTACTTGTAGTTGACTTAAAATGTTATTTAACTTTTGGCTTTGCCCTCGTATAATGGATACTAATGGAGCATAGCATAGACAAGGAGCTGTTCTCTCACATACATACCAACTAAAAAAAGGTAACAACATTTATTATTAATAATAAAGGTGGTGAAATATAACAAAATATAACAACAAGCTTACACATTGTAGCCTTCCCTTCCTACTCTTCCTTTCCTGACTTCTTTCTCTTTCTCTTTCTCTTATTCTGATACGGAGTAGCATTATAAATACAAACAAATTCATACTCTGACCCACACTAATAACCAAACACAGGTAGCTAAAAGTTAATAGAGAAAATGTGATAAATTATTAAAATTCATCATCACAAACAAAATACTGTTACAACAACTATTACTACTACCACTACTACAATACTACTACAACAACAACTACTATAAACAACATAGTTTTGCATACAAAGGGATACTCCATGAAAAGGTTATGAAGTACTTGACAAGAATCTTTGATTTAAACAAACTACCAGAGTTGTTGGTAATAATACAATTACAAAAACATCATTAACAGTGGCAATCATAATATAAAACAATAACAACAACACCAACTGTCACAACAACTATTGACAAATGAATACTTAATGAGAACGACAACCAATTTAAATAGTCTGGCATGTTTAAGAAATATTTTAAATTTTTAATTTCATTATGCAGACACTGTAATTACAGTGTCTGCAACCATAAGAGCATGAATGAGGAATGAGGTTTTTTTTTTTTTTGAAATTTCAAATCATAGTACAGATTGCGATATGTAAGGAAATTTTATTAACTAGAGTATGCCATGTGTTTGAAAGTAAACATTGTATTTGTAACATGCCAAGGCTCAGTCATTATGAAACATTATCTCAAGGAAGTTTCAAACATTCGAGGGCTTTATACAATTGTGTACCACATCTAGGTTTACTGCCTATCTGATGGCAGAGAGATTTTATAGGCTAGTAGGAAAAATAGCAATTTCTTGGCCAATACTTAATAACTAATGGTTTGTAACTTTACTATTCTATTGTGTTTAGCAAGGACAACTGATGTCTTTTAAGTTACAAACCTTTGTATGTAGCAGGGATCAGTTTTATATATTTTATGGGTGTGTATGTGTGTGTTTATTTTAATTTTTTAAATCCAAGCGTTTCAGAAAACACTCGTTGCATTAGCTATTAGAATCCCATATTTAGGAGTATGGCTTAGTTTCTACCATAATCCATGTTGTATTAAGTGTGGCAGATTTTAGAAAGTTTTTATGGCAACTAGTTAGGTTAGGTTAGGGTAAAGCTCTCCCAGCTTTTGCCAGAAGATTAATCTCTTTTATTTCTTTCTTTGAGATACCAGAGTAAAGATTCGAATTCGATGCTCTCTTTTAGTAAGTCATGCCACTAACTATTGAGTTTAGCGGCCTATGCAGCTTATGAATACATAATCTCATGTTAGTTTTTTTAATTACCACACAGTTGTAACCGTATAGGTATCCTTCCCTTTTGTGAATTTACACTTTATTTTAATATAAAGTATTTCATACATATTTACAGTGGTAGATTGTAGTAGTTCTTGTAAATATTTGAAATGGTCAAGGATATATTTTAAGTAAATCGAGCAGAAACATTGAAAACTCTCATACAACATTATGCCATAATGTTTACTTAGGCCAAAATGGGGCAAGAGTACTCATACAAAGCGAATGACAACTAAGAAGTCAGTCAACACTTGGTGCTCACCAAAGTTAAATGTCCCCAAATTATAATAATAATGTCGACAACGACGTTGCTTTAATGAAAGCAGCTATTGCAGTTGCTACTACTGCTACTGCTACTGCTATTAGTGTTACTACTGCTACTGCTACTGCTACTGCTACTTTTACTGATAATGATGGGCACAATGGCAATGAAGCACATCAGAAATCTTAATAAATGACAACGAGCTTTTATGTGTATATTTATGGCTAAAGAAATAATTATTGTGATTAAAACATGAACTATTGTAATGACAACTGTTAATTTTATAACCGTAGAGCGTTAGAGAGACAGAGAAACGGAGAGTTTGTCAGGTGAAAAGCATTTGAATATTTTAAATGGACATTGTGTCTGCAAGAATTACGACAATTTCAAATACATGAATGCCATGATTATATGGGCTGGACTTGTTGTTAAAAGTTATTTATTTAAATGGGTTCTGACCGATAATTTGAAAAATTATCATTAGAAATAAATTTGAAATTTTGTTAATCAAGCAGAAAGCAGTCTCTTTAGCAGTCAGTATGATGACAAACAATACGAATGCATGAACATGAATTTAGAGATTCGAAATTCATTTAAATTGTATGCAATAATGAATGTAAACTTATAATTAGTTTTACGTATACATATACGAGTACATACTTATTCTTCTCACGTATTGATTTAATTTTGAACTTTTTAAATGTAAAATTATTTCTGTAAAGACTACCTACTTAACCACATAAGAGATAAATATGCTGGTAAATTTTTGTCTAGCTAAATAAGGGGTGAGCACAAAAAAATTTGGATATACTTTCAATCTTATATGTTTTACTATGATTGCAAAAATTAATTATGGTTACTTTAGTTTAATTAAGTTTTGTTTTCACTGCAAATTTAGTTTAACACGGAAAAATTTAAAGAACGGAATTTCTAATTGCAATTTACTGTTATAAAGGCAACGAAACCCTCAAAAATTATTAAAATAAACAGCAAAGGAATCATATAAGTATGGTGACGATCATTATAACAACTACTCTCATAACTTCATCATTTAAAGCGTTGTTACTATTCTTAATTGGCTAAGACCCGATACATTTACCGATACGAAGGAACGGCAAAGAAAATGAGCGCCTCAAGAGTATAGACGAAGAGATGCCAT
Source organism: Sarcophaga bullata (assembly GCA_005959815.1). Classification (NCBI taxonomy): domain Eukaryota; kingdom Metazoa; phylum Arthropoda; class Insecta; order Diptera; family Sarcophagidae; genus Sarcophaga; species Sarcophaga bullata. Next base: position 9,782 of record QOCX01001573.1, on the reverse strand, counting down.
AAACTGGGCATGATTTCTACCCGAATTTCAGAATGAAAATACCAAACCAGAGTATCCACTAATGGATGCACTTTACACGACATAGTCGAACATCAATTTCATAACAGAACAGTGGAATCCTAAGGCGATTGCTGTAGTACAATTCATGCTAGGATAAGTGCTAACAAGACTGCCATTGTGTAAATCCAGCATGTGATCTACTGTAGACAGAGAAATAGAAATTTGATTCCTAGTGATAAGTACACATGTGTTATTGAACACGGCATTAGTAAAGTAAGTAACTTAACTAGCACACTAGCAAAGGCTGTTATAACAGATAATTCGAACGAATTCATTACTGTGCAAAGAGACAATCGATTTGCTTGAAAATCAAAAGTTCGGAGTCGAGTTTAAACTGTAGATCCCACCAATCATGCATAAAATTAACACACACAACATAGTTGGCATGAGAAACTAGATTATAACCGTGGCCTGTAATGATCAATTATGTGATAACTTCTCTGTCTTTGGACGGCATTTGGAAACCTGAGACAAACTAAAATTCTGGATAAGTTTTGAAATTGAAATTACACACCCACGACTTCTATAACAGAGGTGACAACTTCTCCGTCTTTAGACAGCATTTAAAAGCCAGAGGCGTATGAGTTTTGAGCATAAAACCAACCAGCTAGAGGTTATAGATAAATGCGACCTCCAAGAACCCAGGTTAGGTTAGGTTAGGTTAGGTCGGAGTGGTAGCCTTTGATATCAAAAAGCTTACTTGAGCAAGCATAACAGCCTGTTGTGATGTCACAGGTGTACGCAGTCCTTGTACTGACCAAGTTCTACCAAAGCTAGGCAAGAAGAAGAAGTCGGTCAGCGCAAGGGCTACATAACAAAAGCACGAAAACCAGCCAGAAAGTCTAATAAATGAAGCTATATCTTTGACGTCAAGAGATGATAACCTACATATGCTCCTGGCAAGAGATGGGCATTGACAAGGAAAGTGGATAACAGTCTGCTCCTCCTCAGCGGATCTACACCCACAACAGAAATTGTCACATACTTTTGGCGTGTCTACCCATAACACAATGACCAGTAAGCATGGCCACTGTGATCGAGATAATGCCACGACCAAGTCCAAGTACAGGGTTCAGGGGCCAAGTGAGCCTAGCGGTGGAGCAGGACGTCTTATTGACCCAGGATAGGTTGGCGTCTCGAAAGAATCTCTACGAGGAGAGCGAGGCAAGTGTCAATGCCACGTCGATTGAAGAGGATACCGTTAGGAGTGCACCAGCTCTGGCGAGCTTGTCGGCCCTACAGTTTCCCGGAATGTTACTGCGTCCGTGGATCTAGGCCAGTGAAACACTGAAGTGCCCAGAAAGAAGGTTGAGACAGTGGTGACATGCCCTAACGATCCTAGAGTTATTTACAACACTAGACAGAGATCCTATGGCGGCCTGACTGTCAAGTTACCAAGACCCTAAGTGAACTAAAAACATTAGTCCAGCTAAACCATTACAATTAAACATGGTTTTTGTTTTTTCTTTGGTTAAAAATGTGACCAAAAAATGTGGTCTAAAATGTGGCCATTCTGGTACTTACTTACCTTTTGAAAAGCAAACTTTCAGAAAAATTTTGAAAAATTTTTTATTTTTTTTTTTTAAATATTTTTTTTTTCATTTTATTTTTATTTTTTCGTATATAGTTTTTGGTTGTTTCTTTTTTATAGTTTTTTTCCATTTTTTTCTTTTCATTTTTGTATACCACAATTGATTTTTTTTTTGTTTTTGTTTATATTTATAAGGTTTAGGTTTGTTTTTGTTTTTAATGTAATTAAATTAGTTTTTTTTTTTTTTTGGTTTCTGTAGTATTTTTTACACATGATTTTAAATTTATTGTATAATTATGTTTGTTAAGTTTTTTTTTCTTAATAAAATTTTTTTCTTTGGAATTTTTTCCTTTTTTTTTATCAACTTTTATGGTACCGTACCGTCTAGTATAGTTTCGTTTTTAATTATTTTTTTCAAGTTTTATTTTTCAATTGTTTATATGAAGGGTCTAGTGTTAATAGTATTTATTTATTTTTTTTTTGTTTTTTATTATTTTAAGTATGATTTTTTCAATTTAACTTAAACCGTTTTAAATAAAATTTAATCCAATTTTATTACTTTTTTTTTTTGTTTTTTTATGATTTCTGGTTTATGTTGGAGCTTATTTCTTTATTTTTTTACTTAATTTATTTAAATATAACTAGCTTATAACAAAATGTTTTTTTTATGTATATTATAGTATTTTAATAACTAAGATTGTTATTAATTTTTTTAATTTTTTTTAATTTTTTTGTTAATTTTTTTATTTTTTTTTTTTGCTATATTTTAATATTTTCATTATATTAAATTAATTTAAAAGTTATTATTTTCTTTATTTATGAAACATTTCAATTTTGTTTTATAAATATTTTTAAATGTTAATTTTTTTATTTATTTTTTTTTAATTAATTTTTACATTCTTTTTTTTTTTTTTAACTGATTTTAACATATTTCTTTGGTTTTTAATTTTATAAGTTTTATAGTTTATTGTTTATGTTTGTTACTTAATTAACAATTTTTTTTTTGTTTATTACAATTTAATCTGATTCAATTATTATGATTAAATTTTCCTCTCTCTCTCTTTGTATTACTGCCATTATTATCTAATGCTGCAATTTTAAAATACTTATGCTATGTTTGTAAATTACAATATACATTCCTGTTATTGTTTATAATAATTTATACACAATTTTCATTTATTATTATTTAATTTTATTTATTATTTATTATACCATTATAGTTATTTCTGTCTGTATGTCTGTATATATCATTGGTCTCATGTAGAAAGGCCTTAACTCATACTTTTTGTGAAATTTTAATTCTTTTTTTTGTGATTCCAATACATTTAACAAAAATTTTGTGTGTAATCATGAAGAAAAAAAATCAATTTCGAAAAAATTGTAAGTTAGGGCCTTTCTTCATAAGACCAACGATATGTAAGTGTGCGTTTTTCAAAAGGATTTTAAATTAAAAAAATTAACTTCAACAAAATATTCCATTTATTTATGTGTGTTTATTTATTTATTTATTCTACCATATACACAAATATTTTTAATACTAATCTTATTATTTTGTTAATATTATTCTGTTTTTGTTTTCTAATTTACATACAGTGTTTGTCATACATTTAAAAGCATCATGCCTTAACTTTCTTTTTTTTTCTTTCTTTTTTCTTGAAATTGTTGTGAAAAGCTACGAACAAAAAAAAAATTCTTTAAATATTCTTTAGTTTCTGTAACAATCAAGGAAACGTTATGATGCCTTTAAACCTATGCTTATCATAATAATTCAGTCTTTGGAAGAACAACATTTAATAAATATTTTAAATTAAATTTAATTTCTATAACAGAAACATGAAAATAAAATTAAAAGACAAAGATAACTAGAAAATCATTAAAGGGTTACACTAACATCATGTATGCTTATTAGACATGAGGACTTGGATTAAGACCCAAGATCAAACATTTCCAACAGAACGAAATATGAAAAACAATTTTCTCTCGTTAACTTCCTCTCAGCAGATTTCTAGCAAAAAGTCTTTTAGTTAATAAAATTGTTATGAAAAGATTCACTCAAATCTATTGTTCACAGTCTACTTTAAACCTCTTTTGAAACTGGGTTTGTGGCTTGGCTTAAAAACTTTCACTATTCAAGCTGAGCAGGAATTAAAGCCAATATAATTTAAACGATGACGTAAAGAATATTACTGTTAATGCTGAACAGTATAGGGATTTAATTAGAAATTTTCTGACCTGACCTTTGAATCGTAGCCTCACGTCTAATAAGCCAAAACAATATCCATTAGACCACGGCTAGTGGACTTATAAAATTAGTGATAATGGTCGTCCATATGGGAGAACCTTTTCAAAGTCGATGAATATCTGATATTATGAAGATCACCTCACTATGCTGTCAGTAATTTATTGAGTGTATTAGTAATCGTCTTGTTAATCATGTTAAGGCTATTTATGTCTCTATAGCTTTTGCATTCTGTTAGGTCTTCTTTGTTTGAAGTCTTTATGGTTAGTCGCTCTTTAAATTCGTTACTAAGGTCACCTGTATCCTATAATACGTGTTTAATCGGACATATGATTGGGACCATCATAACTGTCTCATTGGCATGCTTTAAATACAATTAAAGTGATATAGTAATGATGCCAATAGCTTTGATGGGACTGTTGAAACTATGGAACTCACTTTCAAATACAGTAGAGTTTTCTGTGAGTATGTGTTGCCTTTCTGTGTTTTATGAGCATTGTCATCTGGTGATGCTTTGTGTTAAGACCATATGACAATATATTTTCATTTAGGGCACCAGCCATAGGTCGAAAAGACTTGTTGAAGCCAATACAGTAGTCCCAAATGACTTCTTTTCAAAATAAAATTTACCAACAAAAATGGAAAAAATTTATAAAGAAAAAACCGATTTTTTATCAAATATTTCTAGAACATAAAGGCTTTAGTTATGTACACCCAATAAAAAAAAAGAACAAGAATATTTTTTTTTTTGGTCCTAACGTAAAAAGAATTTGTTTTTTTTCACTTATTTTCAAACCATTGTCTCCGGAGAGTGGTAATTAACTACACTTACTTACTTACTTACATACTTACTTACTTACTTATTTACTTATTAATTAATTAATTAATTCCATTTAATTATTCATTTATATTTATACTAAATATATACGTATGTATGTACACAGATTCTCCAAGAAATGAAGGAATGAAATTCAAGAACAACAACAGTGGGGCAATAAATGGAAAATGTGTTCCTTAAATACATGTTTCTTTAAATGAAAACTTAAACTTAATTATCTATTTGTTCATATTTCCAAGTACATTTAATTATTTATTAATTTATTTAATTTATTTATAAATTTTTCTAATTTCTTTGTTGTTGTCTTTTTTTTGTTTTTTTTTTTTGTAGCTAAAAACTGTTGAGAGTAAAGTGTAGAACACAGAACGCACGCTATTTGTAATCTCTAAGAAGAAGAAGATGAAATTAAAGAAATGAAAACATCGTTATCGTTATCGTTATCGTTATCGTATCGTTTTAGATATTGAAATAGTTTAACGTTTTGATTTACGGATTTTTTTGTTTTGTTTTGTTTTTTTTTTGTTTCTTATTTTTGTTTTCCTTTGTTCTGGAAGAGTATTTAGAGATCACATTTAAAACGCACGGTCAATTAATGTCACACTCTTAGTTCATCCATTAAGGGATGTTGTTGTTGTTGCTGTTGCTGTTGTTGCAGTTGATGCTGTTGCATAGTTTGAGCTGTACTTACTTGTACGGTGGGTGGTGGCGGCGGTGCTACCGCCCCAGTCAATGATGTTGTCATCGTTTGATTATGGGCATTTTGCATTTGATGCTGATGTGTCACAATCATTTGCTGCTGTTGCTGTTGTTGTTGCTGTTGCTGTTGTTGGCTTAGTTGTGGCTGTTGTTGCTGTTGTTGCTGTTGCAAAGAACTTTGTTTCATACAACTCTTTTTGGTAAGTGTGCCACATTGATTGCCCATAACTTGTAGAGCATGTGGCGGTGGCATTAAGCCCATAATGGTAGCTGTTGCAGCAGAGCCATTGCCGCCTACACCACCTCCTCCCCCGCCAGGATCCTGTAAAGATTTCAAGTGTTTGGGTGGCGGTGGTGCACGATGAGGTATATCGGCAAATTCAGGTGGCGGCAATTGATGATGCTGTAAAGCATGATGATGCGACAATATAGTGGCCGGATCGCTTTTACTGTGTATCGTTAAAGTCTCCAGATCCCCGCAGATATTATTCGGCATTTGACCACTTTCTTGCCGCTTGAGTTTGGTCTGCGAGCGAGGCTCATTAAGACGCGTTTTATCACGTTGATAATAGACGCCAGCAAATATGAGCACATTTAGTATTAAAAGACTACAGCCAATGGCTATGGTTACACTTAAAGCGGTCGAGTAAGCAGCAAAACCATCATTATCCTGAGATGATTGTGAACCGCCATGACCATCACCGTCCATCATGTCATCGGGATACATTTTATTGCCCGTGTAACGTGTACCATTACGTTGCAACGACGAAGATGGTGAACTGAGATTCAGCAGGGAAAATACTTGATTCGTAAAGATGCTAAAATTTCCTAAAGCAGCATTACCAATGCCCGGTGAATAGGGTGGATTGAGTGGTTTTATGGAAGCATCACTGGCAATATTATTGTCCATTTCATCATCATCGCTTAGCTGATGGTGGGCAGCTGGCACATTATCACCACCAGGCTTATGTAAATCAGGTATTAAGTTCAACCAGAATGACAAACGATGGGCACGATAATGATTTTTTAGTTTCGGTTTCGTATCTAAATGCAGTGAATGATAAAGGAAAGGAATAATAAAAGAAAAAACATGTGTGTTACAGAAGTTACAAAAATTTTTTGTTTTTGCTAAACAATATGTATCAAATGGAAAACGTTTTTTGTTCTTGTTGCTGTTTTAAGCACTTACCAAAATTTAAATACTTTTTATGAACACTTTCATAGGCGGTCCATTCAATGATTTTATAACGACTTCTCTCCTGACGGCTGTTATGATCACTTTCCATTTGCTCGTTGGGATTCCTTTAGTCAAAGAAATTGAAAATTATTTTGAAATTTTGAATTTTAAGTCTTGGTCAAAGTAAAATCAAACCATCAAGAGCAATACTTACCCCGTTCTTACAAAATTCGACCAGTAAAGCATAACTATTTCGGACAGGCTTATCTCTGTTTTGGTATAATTACGCGTAAAATGATTAAAACCGCCTACGAGAGGAGCGCCAAAGATATACGGCAGGTCTTCGCCATGTATGCAGCCTTGACGCTGAAATACAACACATAAGCAATAAATCACAATAAATTAAAATCCAATAAAGAGAAACAAGAAGGAAAAAAAAAAGATGTAAACGGCAAATAAATGTTGGCAACAAAAAACAAAAATTCGAAGAAAAAAAACAACAAACAACAAAATGTCAAACATTAATTTAAATAAAATAGATGCCATCGTATAATTCTTTTTTTTTTATTCATTTCTGTATTCTTTTTTGTATTTTTTGATTGTTTTTTTTTGGCCGAAAATTACATGATTGTTATTAAATTTATATTTTCAGTGTGTTTGTTTTAATGGTTTTTTTAGTCGCTGTCATGGTGAATGCTGGTTGTCTGTTTTATTTTAATTTCTCTCGTATTTTCGTTTTTTTTTTGTTTTCTTTTGCATAATTTTGCATAAAAACTCTTAATAATTGATTGATATTTCACTGTAATTTGAATTTCAATATCGCTCATACGCCCGTAGAGGCTGATTCTTTGTTTTGTTAGATTGACAAATACCAACTTTGTTTACAATAATTTGGAAAACAAAAAACAAAAAAAATTTGTTGTTTTTGTTTTATAAATTGTATTGTATTATTTGCATAGATAAATATTAGTTGAATACGTATTAAAAATAAAAGAAAAAAATACAAATGTAAACGAAAATTTTATTTACAAATTGATTTTCCTCACTGAACATCAGGAGAATTAAATTCATTGGAAAATATTTTTAGAAATTTTTATATTAGACATCTTGGCAAAAAATAGTAACTACAAACACAGTAATGAGGGCCATAAAAACATCAAAGAAGCTATGGTCATAGGTTGACTCGGTGGTCCATATGGTCCATTGTGTCACGATCTGTTAGGGGTGAATTGTGAATGAATTCCCTGAATTCTGAATGAACCGGAACATTTCTAAAAACACACCACAACCATCTATGTAATGCTAGAGTGCCGCGTTGTATCGATTTCGTTCTTTTCCTATTATGACAGCTTCTGTAGTAATATTACTGGGACAGATCGAGCTTATCACTGTGTCCCATTAAAATTCCTGTTAGATTTCGAACTCTAGCATTCAATGCCAATTTATCGAAATTGAGTGTAGATTCAGATGCGCTTTCCATTTTTTAGCCATCGGTGAATATCGTTATATCACCAACACTGATGACAGCCTTATCAACCTGTTCTTCCCGTGTGGACGTGTGAGTTTTGTATGTACGTCCGTAAACATTCTCTAGTATCATGTAGTTACAGCTTAAACCAAAGTGTTTCGGTTCTACTACATACACCACTGAAGTGTGGCCATCGGAAAAAAAAATTTAAACAACTTAAGCCTCAGTGGACTTCTAGCCGCTATGGTTTGGAGGAGCATGTCCAATATTTCTAGAGACAAGATGACCGCTAGGCAAGCCTTCATGGCTTTGTGCCTAAACATGCCTCTGTACCTTGTTCAGATTAGCGAAATAGGCCTTCTTTCGTAGCTAAGTTCATACAAACATAATGGATATAGTTGATCTCAAAATACCTATCGCCTTAACACCCGAATCCATTTTCGATTGTATTATGATAATCGTTTGCAAATCCCATAGTACTTCGATTATGCATTCACTGAAGGATCCACACCGAAGTTCTTCGCATTACACTATTACTGGAGTACTATTCAGAACAAACAAAAAAATGTTTCGGGTACATAGAATAGAAGTAAAACCTATCGCCGTAGTCTAGTAAATAGTGTGTTGGCTTATTAGACATAAGGATCCAGATCAGACTTCAAAACGAAAATATGAAAGCATTTCTTCGGCGACTTCATCTCAGCAGATTTCTGGTAAAAACTCTGAGTGCAAATAAAATTGTCATGGAAAAGTTTCTCAAAAAATCTGTTGTTCGGAGTCGACTTTAGACTATAGGTTCCGCCAGTCAGGTATAAAATTAACGAGAAGATAGGTCGTAATCCTGACTAAAGTGTTGTAATGACCAATTACGTTTGTATGCATAACCTATCGAAATGCTCATGGAGAACAGATTGTGGCCACAGAACAGAGGTAAATTCATATGCACGTAGAATGCACTGTGAAATATTGTACAAACAAATAACTGAACTTTATTTTTAATATAATTTTTACATTTTATTTACCTGTGGATAGTCCCCGTATCTGGTCTGATAGTCGAAAACATAAAGATAGGAATTCCGATGATCAGCTGAATGCAAATCCACCGTTTGAGCTGCTGGTGCTACTACTTGGGCATCACTTAAAGCCTCTAATGTTTCATCTCTGCAATGAAAAATCAAAAAAACCGTTATTCATTATTTTAATAAATTTCTTTTAAAAAAATCCGCAATCGAAAGGATACACAATAAAAACTTTGTACACTTCAATTGTTTTATCGCATTATCAACTGGCACTATTTGTGATTGTGTAGTGAAAATAATTTAAAAAAAAAATATTTATTGAAGGTTTAATTTATTTTTCAAAAACTTTTTATTCATTTAAATTAAATGAAAATAAAACAATTTCTATTTAAAAAACAGTTTTTATAGATTATAGAGATTTTAATTCAATTTTAGAACAATTTAAACATTAAATCATATTATTTTCCCTTTTCGCAATTAAATGTTAAAGGACAACTCACGTTTTAATTTAAAAAATAATTTTTTTTTCTTTTCATATAGGTTTTCTTGTAAAATTTTTTTTTTTGCCAATTAATGTTTGAATTTTGATTTTTTGTTTGTCTTTACGTTATACGCGCGTTTAACGATCTGTTCATAACGAAGCGCCGCTTGTCAATGAAAGGAAAATCCACATTTACACTGGATCTTGTTCAAAAACTACACTCTTACTTACTCAGCCTGCTATAAAACACACACATAATCACAGAGAAAAAAA
>QOCX01001572.1:15972-31665 GCA_005959815.1 Sarcophaga bullata | reverse complement strand
GTATATGCCCTAAAATTAACTCCTACGCAAGTGACCTTCTTCAGATGGATACTGTTAAACTTCTAACAGTGCTCTGTCAAGGGCAAATTTTGCTCTGTTAAGAGAAAATTTTGCTCTGTTAACGCTAAATGTGGAGCTGCTAAAATTTGTGGATTGCGTCTTGGATTTTCAAATTCGAATTTATCTTCACACACATAAAATAAACTATTTTTTACACAATTGCATCATATCGATTGTAAATATTTAAAAAGAAATTTAATTAACTTTAATTTAATATTTCACTGCATTAACAAGTCTTCAGACCTGACTAACTAAAAACTTAAATCAAAAAACCTTTTAAAGAACAAGAATAAGAATAACTATAACGATAAGCAGAAGAATAGAGGTCAAATATTGTTACGAGATAAATCTTAATACTAACAGAAATATGAAATTATTAATAATTGTTTTGGGAGAAAATAAAAGAGAATAAAAATAAATGATTACGTATCAATAAACAAAAGGATGAGAATAACTAATAAAAAATTGTTACAGAGTTATGTCGTAACTTATATAGTCAATATTCATACAAAATTTAAGAAAAAAAATTGTTTCCATGTTTGTCACTGTATAAAAATGTTCATTCTCTTCAAGAAATAAGGAAAAATAATTGCAAAAATAAATAATGAAAATGATTACACATAAAAATTTTTTGTAAAATTAATATTTTGTTAAAATTATTTTACGGATTCTTTCTTTGTGATGTCAACCTGAGCAATTTTAAAAAATGCAAAAAGTACTCAACTGAGTTTAATTCAGGAAATTGTGGAAGAGGTCTCAACTTCGATTTCATGATTGGTGTCTTTCTCCTGCTGGAAAAATCCATGTTAAGTCAACACTGATGGCTCCAAACTTTATGATTAAAGGTTTTTATGATATTATTTATCTGTAGTACAGCCAATAAATACTAACTGGCCCATATCAGATGGTGTTAAGGCATCCCAAACCATTATGTGGTTGCCAACCAGTTTCACTGTTACCTCAATTGCCAAAACTCTTTTAGCATTACACCCTTCCTTGTTCCACAGTTCTGAAAAACAAACTCGCTTTGTCCGTAAATTAAACTTTTTACAAAAATAACTTAATTCGATTGAACCTCAGCATTTAAATAGAATTTATTTAGAAAATGTATGAACAATTTCTTTTGGTTATGAAGTCTATGGACTAAATATTAAGTAAAAATCAAATTCTTAAATAACGTGATATATTGAGCATATGGGGATTGCTTTTCATTACTATTTTGTTTTTATTCTTACTCAGTAACGAATGCACGAAGTACCAACATGTGCTCAGAAGTGCTCTCAATTGAACGCAATTGACGGTGTCCATTTTTTCACTTAATATTTTTAAATAGATTTATGTTTTAGTCTTTAGAATATTTCCATATTTCAACCTTCAAATGTGAATAAGTTTCACAATACCATAGAAGCTTATATGTACTAGAATAAACTAGAATAAATTAATAGTATTTTTTTTTTACTTCTCAACAAAACACAAACATACTTTATAGCACTATAATAGGGGTGCCCTGGTAGTCTAGTGAGTAGTGTGCTAAACTATTAGTTCGAGGGTTTGATTCTCACCATAGACTATGATCTGTTACACAACACCGAGCCCTACATCTAATAAGCTAACGCAATACCCACTAGACTACGGCGACTTCATAAATATAATAATTGTATCAACTTAGTCAAGTTATTTATATTTGTTTAATAATTTTGATCACATAATCAAATAAATTTACATTGCATTAATAATGTATATAGTATGATGTACTTTAACTGAATTTGATCACTGTAATTTTTTCCTTTTAAAATATTTAAAAAGGTTTTAAAGACTGCATTTAATACTTATTATATTATTCCATTAACCAAAAAAAGCAAAGCATAACATTCTCACTTAATTGGTCCCAACAAAACGTTTGTCGGATTTCTGCGACTTTAATGCATTAATTTTGTCGCGCAAGAGAAATCTCTGCTAATGATTTATCTATTGAGACCATAACAGCACCAGTTGTCGATCTCGAGACTGACGATATTTTCAGTGATAACCGCAGCTTCAAGTCATAATCAGGTATCTAATACGTCGCACGTTCCCACTTGTCGACACCATTGACTTCATTTTGCACTCATTTACTGCCAAACTCCGGTTCCATAGCATTAAAAGTAGCGGGGACATCTCGATCTGTACTCCCAATGATGTATATGACACAGAAATAAAAAATAGTGTAGATGCCATGAATTCCTGACTTTTACAAGGTACTCTTCAGGGTGAAGTTGAAAAAATAGTATGATAAGGGCCACATTGTAGGAAAACTCGAACGGTATCAAAAATTTGCTTAACCTCATACTACGTACATAGATAGATACTACGGATAAAGAGCGCTGATATTAAGGCACGAACCAAATCTTTTATCGGACTATCTGGGAATCTGCATTCATATGTGTATTTCAAATATTCCTTTTATTGCCCTATATAGGTATTTTTCGTTGCTAGACACAATAATTAACAAGATCCGACGTAGAACCAATGTAGAAAATATAAGTATTTTCTTTCAACAATCCGATGAAAATCTACAAAATTGCAAATTCGTATTTGTGGTACAGCCAAAACAACGCGAGAAAACTTGTATGTAGTACCTTTTCTAAAACATTAAGAGCCATTATTACAACTTCCCGTTAAAGTTGGGTTTAGTTAAAGATAATTTTAGCTAAAGTGAACTTTAAAGTCACCTTTAACTTCTTTTCGTTATTTCAACCTGATAAAATAAAGTTAACTGTTTCAAAAATATGACAGTGCCAGAGCAATGTTGATAAAGTTGCTCAATTAAACAAGTTTTTTTAAACGCAGTGGCAACGTCGAGCTTCGTTCTCTTTTTTTTTGTAAATACTCATTTTGCTTAAATAATATGCAATATGGTAAGTTTCCCTTCCCTTTAGCTTAGCGCTCTCTTCTAGCTTATTGTTCACTTATAATAATGAAAGACAATTTATCTGCCCGTTAAAATCCTTCCTTTAGTGAATGGCAAGTTATAATAATGGCCAAATTACATATGACTTCGACCTACTGCTTGGTGTAGTGCAGGGATTACCATTTAATAGCACAATTGTGCAGAGAGAATTCATGCACATTGCTTATGCTCTTTTATTTAGTCGTCGATCAGAATGCGGCTAGTGAACATGTCGGCGAATGCTACGACATTTTTTCAGGTTTACACTCAAAAAATATTTTAAAAATAAAATATTTTAGAAATGCTTTTATTAAAATCCAATGCCTTATATTTTTTAAAGGACATTTTAAGACATTTAAATGATAAGGAAAGGGAACAGATTTTTTGTAGTCATAAAATTTTTTTTGGTAAAATGAAAAGGTTTGTTATTAGTAGGTGAGGAAACTTATTAACCAAAATTAAATCCTACTAAATATCCATAAACAGTCTCTAATTTTTGAGTCAAAGATGTATAACTTTATGCATGTTGATGAAATGAAAAACAAAATAGCGTATATTACTAACATTTTTCTTTGATAGTAAATAAATAAATTTTTACAATTTGTTTTCTCTCTCTTACTCACTAATACACGACCAAAAAATTTTTGGTAACCCCTGGTGTAGTGTAACAGGCCAGAGTCTCTGGTGGGAATCCAACATACATGAATTTGAATTTGAAAGTTAATAAAATATAAAATTTGTTGATTTCGAAATGCTTAACTACGAGTAAACAAATAAATTCATTACAATTCCTCAATACTCTATTTCTGTAAAACAAAACTATGTTTCCCCTTCATAGCAAGTAACGCGGTGATTGTACCGTTAATAAAAATATAGGAAATATATCTACCGCTATCAGAGCATTTTCTGGTGTTAAAAGTGCAATAGGAATGCTTAAAACTAAGAAAAGCTAAAGAAATAATAACAATCACCAGAATTTTACAAATTTAAAATAGATCGAGGAATTTTTGTAAATGTAAATATACCCTAAGATTTTAAAAGTAAGTAAGTAATAAGTAAGTAGTGTTGTGATCTCAATACTAAGATCGTGAGTTCAATTATTAGCAGAGACTTTGACTGTTACACTACTACGAGTATATGGTATTAGTTACTCCGCTTATAATTTTTTTTTAAACACCTCCCGTAGCCGGACAAATAATATCAATCAAAGTATATGTTTAACACCCAAATTTTTTTGGGGCGGCTACCGGTTTAATCTAACCTAACTTACATGCGGGTTCCTCATAATCATTGAAATACCCTGATGGAAATAGAACAAATCAGATAACACCATACGTAAGATAATTACAGAATTATAAAACCCTCGAGACAAACTAATTCTAATTAAATTATAAAAATATAAATGGTAAGATTATCTTCTTTATATATACCACTTGGGAACATTGATTTTCTTCAAAATTAATCCACCTTATTCTATTATTAGATATTATAATACTATAGATAATGGAGTCGCCGTAGTATGTTGGCTTATTAAATATAAGACCACGGTTCAAACCCCAGGTCAGACAACTCCAACACAACGAAACATAAAAAAATATTTCTTCGACCGCAGACTCTCAGCAGATTTCTGGCAAAAACTCTTAGAGGAAGTAACAAATGACAAAGAAAAAGTTTATGAAAACTATGTCGTTCGGAGTCGACGTTAAACTGTAGGCGCAAAAAAATAGGTCGTATCCTAATTGAAAGGTTGTAATGACCAATTATTTATGTATGTATGTAATACTGTCAAATATTTTGGGTCTACTTTATTCCAGGTTCCATTTTATGTTAGTTCTAGAGGTACTGTTGCTGGGTTTTCGTAGGGAATGATCGATACATGTACATTGTCTTCTTTAAGTTTTGTCATGACGGCGAAATACCTCCCAATGATCCTTTTGAAAATCACAAAGTGTTTGTTTTCGACATTTATACGCAAAACTCAGGGTGTTTGCTGTGTTTACTTCTAACTTTACATTGCTTACAAATGGTGTTAGAGCTTGTTAATTACTTTATGTCTCTAGAAAGTTCTATATTGTTCACGAAGTCTAGATCTACAGGGTGATAATTAAAGTCGTATACAATTATTGACTTTTTACTTACATTATTATTTTGTTTAATTCCTGCTTTAGTATAATAAGGTTTCATTTTATTAGGCCAAACCATAGTGTTGTTCGCAACTCTATATCTCTGTAAAAATTTTACGTTATACTTCGTTGGTTAGCTCTAAATATGTGGTCCAAGACTAATTGAATGCCGATTCGATATAGATAGTCATTAATTGCCGCAATTGCCGCAATGCATTGTAAGTAGGGAGATATAAAACATTAGTTGCTTCCATGAGTTTTACCTGCGAAAGTTTTGATGGAATTCCGACTCCATCAGATTAGATTTTACCAAACAAAACATAGGTAGTATGTAGGTTGAAGAAGGGGAGATCAGCAGAGGGTCTCATGACGTACACCTATGCCATTATGATTAGCCACCACCATTAGGAATACCACCTTACTCTCTATAGGAAGTTTGTATCTTGTACAAACTTTATTAACTTCTTCCATACCAGTCCTCTGAGATGAGTTATATCTGGTATAGTGTCATACTCAAAATAATTAGATCTCGATCTTACGAAATCTGGGCAATGCACAAAACGTGCTCCACCATTTCAATGTCTTCATCGCATACCCTGCATTGATCATTTCCCATCACGCCAGAAGTGTGCATGTAAAGCGGAGTGACAATAACGATTCCATCGACGCGGCGGGAAAGTGGATGTACAGACGTAGGGATTATTCTGCTGTATTCATCCGTTTGCCCGAATCATCCTTTAGTGCCTCATCCTAGATGTGGGTTTTGGATAAGAATTTTTTAATCTTTGATATGTCATTGACGCTGTCTACAGTTGGCTAAATAGCCTCCAAGATCCTCCTGTATGCTAGGATAATCAGAAATAGACCGTCTTAGATTAATTTTCACTAATCTTCCAGTTGGTTTTCATTTTATTTCAAAATTTTATGGGATCAGGTGATCGCCGATCAATTATGAACGTTATATATCGATGATTCGAGAGGTAGTATTCATCGAGGATCCTCCACTCTTGGATCACGTCTATAAGTTTCTCAGAACGGATTGTTATGTCTCACACTTACATTCTTAAATGTGTTAATAAAAGTTGCCCTGACACCTATATTAAATATGATTATGACATTAGTTCTAAGGAAAATTATTGGTTCCCTCTCCTTTTACTATTAGTACTACCCCAAGATGGTGTGTATTTTAGTATTTGTTTGTTTGTTTGGCTCCTCTGAATAGGTGTTGTAGCTCCCGCGTTGGGGGTAATACCGGGTAGTCGAGCGGCAAAAAGGTGGACACAAGGTACATGTTGTCATTGCCCTGCTTCGCCACTGTTATATCTGATGTTGACAACTCTCGAGAGAAAAGAAAATATAAATTATTATGACATAGAATACAAGTTCCCAATCGGTGTCTTACCAATTTAAAAAGCCAGCTTTAGAGACAAAGAAAGCCATACCTTTCGTCCTGAAAATTTTACACATAGAGTCCCGGTCTATGTCCAACACGAGTAGAGTACCTTCTGGAACGTATCTTTCTTCCTTACTAGTTTCAGCTTAGCGCCGTCCCATAATAAGCTCTTTGAGGGTGCTTTAACACGAATATGATGCTAGCTTCAACATTACGATACGCCTCTGGAACTCACAGCTCACGATTTCTATTAGAATATTACTGGCAAATGTCATTAAGTAGTCCTTAATAGTGCATTTGCACTCTTATCTTTCAAAACTATTTGAACGACGGATGACAACGGCACACGACTTTCTTTACTTTCATTAAGGATATTTTTCATATTTGTTATTTATTTTAGGGGAACATTTATTAGAATTACGAGGGAATGATCATATTGTCTTTCCTTCATCAAAAAAGTCAGCTCATGGAAGAATATTATGGTCTATATCACGGACTTCCAAAATCTAGGCTGATACCTATTCAAAGAGAAGAGAGAATGTTCCCAGCTTCATCCCCTATCCACCACCTAGGAACGAGTTAGTTATAAGACCGGTATCTTCCGAGAGAAACAAAATATTAGGTGAATCATCTATTCGTTTAAATTTGAACCATCGGTTATTTCGAATCAATACTTATGTTATTTTATTCTGCCACAAAATTCAGAATATAATCTCCTCTGAAAGTGGAGCATCTGTTACTATTTTACGAAAACAACATTTTTTTCTCTCTGTACTAACTTTTTTTCATTACACAACTTTTGTTACATACTGTAATGTTTGCATTGTATCATGATAGACTTATGTTTTGTTCCGTTATTTATATATAATAAAATCGGTGATTATCATGTGATATATATCTGAATGTCACATATGTCTAAGTGCATACTCCATTGAAATGATATTATACATCGGAATTAGTGTAAAAATGTAAGCTTGCTAGATTATCATTTCTTGCAGAAAGATAAATTACGAAATAAGACTCATAAAGTACAGAAGTCTAGAAGTACTTCTAAAAGAAAATTTTTTTTATATACTAAGTATTATAAAAAGTAGAAAAGTAAAATAGTAAAAAAAAAATTGGAAGTACACAAGGAGTAATTTAATTATCGTCATAAAATAATCATGGTTTACGTCTTCCACGAACCATACACCAAACATAACTTTACTCAACTTGACCGTGAAAAGAAGTTTCTAGAAGCACGTGCATTTCTAAATAATCACTTAATCTTTCCTTTTCATATTTTGTTTATAAAAATTTCTAATAAGTTTTCTTAGTTTTAAAAGAATTTCTTAAATTCTAAATCTTATTAAAATCTAAAATTTATTTACAAGAGTAAAATGAGTACGTAGATTGCAAATAAAAATAGAAATAGAAATGTGTTTAATTTTAATTAAATCCTTTATTAATCACACAACTTTTGTGTGCCATTGTTCACAACTGATTCTAACAACATCAATTGTTTATTTGTTATTCCTTTGTTTATGCCCTTTGCGATAAACAATAACAATTATTACGCAATTGTTCTGTAGATCTTTGTAACGGAAATCTTCAAACCACGATTGGTTTAATTCACACGCAACGCGCCTTCGCACAAGACTGACTGAACTTCTACTCCGACTCCGCATGCTTTGCCTTGCCTTTTATATAGCGACGTAAACAGTCTGATGAATGTTCTCGTAGGCGAAGGTTCTAGTCTTCGCCTTCACGAGAATTCTAAGAATGTTGTTTACATTCAGACATGCTTTCTTCTTTGTTGTTAGTGTATCTTGTTTAAGTTCGTCCCTTCAGCGTTGTTGTTGTTTGCTGTTTATGTGTTTATTCCTTTTTCGTTATATTGATGTTGTTGTTTTATTTTTGTTTATTTGTGAATCAGGCAAACAAGTCCGTTGTTTCTGTTTTTGTAGCTTTTGTTTAACATTTTAATGTTAAACGATGTTACACCATTTCCATTTTCGTAATAATATTTATATTCTTTTTTCCATAACCTTAAAAATTATAACCTAAACTAATTATTTAATTCGTACTATCAAATATCTATATAATGAATTATTTTTAATTTTAAACTTTTTTGACTTTTCTAACCCATTTGTTGATAATTATTTGCACAAATATAAATTTAATTAATATTTATTCCTCTTACTAACACTTTTCTTTAAGTGTATTTTTAAGTATATTTTGCTAAATTATTTCATTTGTAAGATATATGAATAAGCTTTACTAATCATCCCTAAAACAGAATTTAGATAACAACAACAACACACATTGACTGCTTGGCCCATCATCATTTAATGGGGGCTACATCCTTGACCAATATGTGCGCCTATAAGCAGCCTTTGTATTTCCTTTATGGGACAGATCTAAAACCATGGGCATCTGTCATTGGTATTCAGATGATTAAGGGATGGGAAAAGTGTACCCTTAAGTGTGTTATGCTGGTACACACATGTCTGTTATATATGTTGACAATATCAGCCATTTTGGATTGTCAGTTTGTGTTTAACAGATAAAAAGGTTAGTCGTGTTTTGGTTGCTCTTCGATTTCTTACTATTCGAAAAAATGGATCTAAGTAACTGGTATAAATTTTGTATTAAAAATTAAATAAATGTTCAAGGACATCTGAAATGTTGACTGCGGCGTTTGGCGAGTCTATTATGAACAAAACAGAAGTTCATCGAATCACTATTAGAGAGGTTGCTGATGATGTTGGCATATAGTTCGGCTATGCCACACAATTGCTAAATTTTTAGCAAAAACAACGTCCCATTGATATCGCTCAGGAGATGTTGAACATCAGCAACGACGATCCAGATTTGCTCAAAGAGGTTGTAACTGGTGACGAATCATGTTTGTATAGCTATGACATTAAAACCAAAGCCCAATCATCCCAATGGAAGCGTCCAGAAGAGCCAAGACCGAAAAAAACACATCAAGTTCAATCAAATGTGAAGGTTTTGCTCACTGTTTTCTTGCAATGGCGTGATGCATCATGAATTCTTTAAACAAGGTCGTACGGTCAATAAGGAATACTACCTTGAAGTTATGTGCCGATTGCGGAAAAACCAATCATGGAAATAAGATGGAGTGAAACGGAGGGTAAAATAATTGATAGTAATAGTAGCAATTTAAGTAGTTTATTAAGTTGTTATCACATTAAGGTAAATTCATTAGCACCGGAAGGCAAACGCTGGACGAAGAAGTATTATAGGAGGCGAGAAGGTAACATTTAAATTGGACATTGGGGCCGACGTGAACTGTATACTACTGAAGGTGGTGAGAAAATTAGGTGTTAACGTGTATGATAAGAATTGTGAGTTACCAGTGTTTGACGATAATGATAATAAACTGCAAGTCATTGGTACTTGTGAACTGATATTAGTGGATTTAGACAGGAAATTCCTTGATTGACAGAATTTGTTATAGTTAATGATAAATGTGAACCAATACTCGGATTGGCAGCAAGTGAGAGATTGCAATTGATAAAGCGGTTAGACGTGGATATCATTACTGGTGTAGGAACGAAAGCTTCATTCATGGACAAGTATCATAGTGTGTTTCAAGGACTCGGAAAATTCCCAAGAACATTTTCAATATCATTAAAAGAAAATTCGAAACCAGTACTTCACTATAGAAAGCGAATTCCTAATTCGCTATTAGAAAAATTGAAAATCGAACTGGATAGAATGGTTGAAGGCTGAATCATATCACGGATTGATTATCCCACGGATTGGGTCAACAATTTACAATTGGTGGAGAAGTCAAATGGTACACTTCGGATATATCTAGATCAGGGATTACCATTTCATAGCACAATTGTGCAGAGAGAATTCACACACATTACTATGCTGTTTTATTTAATCGTCGATCAGACCGCGGCGAGTGCACATGTTCACGGCTGCTAGACATTTTTTTAGGTTTACACTCAAAAAATATTTTAAATATAAAATATTTTAAAAATGCTTTTATTAAAATTATATGTTCTTAAATGACATTTTAAGACATTTAAATGATTAGGAAAGGGAACAGATTTGTTATTAGTAGGTGAGGAAATTTATGAATCAAAAGTAGCTCCTAATAAATATCCAAAAACATTCCCTAATTTGTGAGTCAAAGCATGCATGTTGATGAAATGAATAGTACATAAATAAATTCTCTCAATTTGTTTTCTCTCTCTTACTCCTAATACACAACCAAAATTTTTGGTAACAACTGGTCTAGATCCAAAGGCATTGAATAAGTCTATAAAACGGGAATATTTTTTGATTCCGACAATCATCATCTTACTTCGGATCTAGCGGGTAAACGGATTTTTTCGGTATTAGATTTGAAAAGTGGTTTCTGGCAAATAGAACTGGACAAAAGGAGTTCAGACCTGACAACATTTTTAACACCTTTTGGGAGATTAAAATTTTTACGCATGCCTTTTGGCCTAAATTGTGCCCCTGAAATGTTTCAGGAAATGTTCTATTTCTGCAGCGTATGTTCATGTTTCTTCTGAAGTATCGCCTTATGAAAGTGGTTTATAAACCAGGGAAGGACATGTTAGTAGCAGACTGTTTATGGAGGACACAATTGTCGGAGGTATCGGAAATAGAAGGATTATCGGGTGTTATACATTCAGTGACGAAATCAGTTCACTGAGGAAAGTTACAATTTTTATAAGAGCGTACTGGAGAATTATTCGGATTATTTACGTTTTCGTGGGTACATTGAAAATGGTTGGCCGGAATACCATAGATTGGACCCTTTGGGCCACCAATTTTTTGAACTGAATTTTTTAAACATGTTGAGAATGGATTATTATTTGTGAATCATAGATTTGTGATTCCTTCTGGCATGCAACGTAGATTGCTCAATTGGTTACATTACTCGCATCTTGGAATTGAGAAATCGCTTGCTCGTGCAAGAAATCAATATTATTGGCCCGGAATGAGTAAGAACATTAGGGATGTAGTGTCTTCATGTAGGTTTTGTGAGAGATTTAGAAGAAACCAGAAAGGGAGCCTTCAATGCGGGAAGAGATTATATAGCGCTGTTCGACGCCTATTCGAATTTCCTTTTGTCCGCTAGGCTACAGAATAAGACTTCTGGTCATGTCATCAATATAAAGTTGTGGGCTACCCAACGATAATTAGGGGAGTTCAAACGTTTCGCGGATGAGTATAACATACGCTTCAAATTTTCAAGTCCAGGGCACCCTCAGAGCAACGGATTGGCCGAAAAGGGTGTGGCAATAGCAAAAAACATTAGCAAACGCTGCTTTGAAATGAATGAAGCTGCTCGCTTTTAATATCATCTGCTTGATTATAACACAACTCCTTTGGCGGATATGCACGTCGCTCCGCCTGAGTTACTTTTTGGGAGATTGTTGAAGACAAAATTACCAGTAAGCGCATCCTTCTTAACCAGAAATAGTATAGATGAACGGGAAATTTCAGACAGGCTATATAAAAGAAAGGAAAAGCAGAAATATCATTATAATAGGAGCGCAAGATCGTTGATTTCCTTTGTTCCGCAGTGTTAAAAGATTTTGATGCGAAATTAATGGGCAAGTCATAACCAACAAAATTTTGGCTTAGAACAATTATCATTCCAATTGAAATATACCTTCTTCCGAGTAATGTAATTTAAAGGTGCCGCAAGAGAAGGGAAATTTGGGATGAATTGTCGGTAATAATTAGCAACCGCTACAAATCTTTTAACTGAATCCTTGTCTTTAGGTACAGGATATTGTTTGATGATTTTTATTTTTGAATCATCCGAAAAAGTCCCCTTGAAGTGCATTTGTGGCCGAGGATTATTATTTCTGGTCTAAAGAAATTACACTTATAAGGACTTATCTTCAAGTTAAATTTTCTAAAGATGTCGAAAACGTTTGTTAAATTCTTCAAATGATGCTGCTTACTGCAGCCGATAACAATGATGTCATCGACATACAAAAATGCATGATCGGGGGAAAGCCCTAAGAACGCGATGGACATCATTCTCGAAAACGAAATGAACCACGATCTGTACTAAAAGAAGTTATATCTCTTGGGTCTGGATGTAAGGCTATCTGGTGAAAACCCGAGAATAAATCAAGTATTGAAAAATACTTAGCTCGATCAAGATTGTCCAAGTTATCATCGATACAAGGGAGAGGAAATTTGCCTACAATTAATTTTTTGTTTACGGCTTTAAAATCAACGTACATTCTATACTTTTTCTGACCATCTACGCTTTTTTTTATACTAAAATCAATGGACTGTTATAATTTGAACGACTTGGCTCAATTAAATCATTTTGTAATAAGCTTTCAACCTGGTTATTAATTTCGCGTTTTTGGGAATATGGGAGTCGATAATTTTTAATGTAAACAGGAGAAACATCCTTCAGTCTTAATATCTGTTCATAAAAATTGTTAACCGTCATTTTATCATTCTTAAGAGCACAAATATCAGAATATTGCTCGCATAGCGGCATAAATTTTTCTTTAACATCGTTTGGCATTTGGTTCTGCAATATGTGTTTTAAGTTCTCAATGCGGCGACTATCAGAATTAACTTTGTTAATCGAGTATATATTAAAATTTTCGAATCTTTCACATTTTATATCAAAATTTTTAATGCACTTGAAATCGTTTGTTGTATTTACTATTCGCAAAATTGATGAGCTTGAATCAACGATACATTTGCCAACAACAACACCCTCACAAACCTCTTGAGAATCAATAAAAACTGGTTCTGTAAATTTATTCAAGTTAAATATTCTAAATGCTTCACACCTTGGTGGAATTATACAGTTATCATTATTTGTACCATGAAAAATTGGAATTTGAATCTATTATTATGATACCAAAAAGATACGTACATATTTTCGTAATTAATATTGCATTTATAGGCTTTTAAAAAAATCCTTTCCCAGTATACCATCGGACAAAATATTAAAATCGCTGTTTACAATATGGAAAGTTTGAGGAATTAAAAAATGGTTAACGCTTAGATTAGTTTCAATTGTACCGAATATTTGAATTAAATCGTTTGTTATCCCCGTAATATTAACTGTTTCATTCTTGTTGATTAAAGTATTCGACATAATGCATTATTGAAATATCGGCTTGAGAATCGACCAGGAAATTGAATGACCTGTTTGCAGCCGTACATTTTAAGCTAACGAAATCTGCATAATTAAAATTTAATGTATAAATAACTTTTGTGGATTCATGGTTTTGTGTTATTATTCTTGATCCGATTCTCCCAACGTTTCTTGTTGAGGGGCTTCCGTGTTTAAAGTCAATGTCCTTGCATTTAGGTTATTCGCAGGATTTTCATTGTTGTTGCTATAAAAACGAGTGTTACCGCGAT
Source organism: Sarcophaga bullata (assembly GCA_005959815.1). Lineage (NCBI taxonomy): Eukaryota > Metazoa > Arthropoda > Insecta > Diptera > Sarcophagidae > Sarcophaga > Sarcophaga bullata. The sequence continues at coordinate 17,777 of QOCX01001572.1, read as the reverse complement.
TGAAATTATGGTTATATCTGTTTTGAATAAAGTTACCAACACAGCTTTGATTAAAGCCTTGTGAATGGCCGTTGTTCCTACTATATACGCGACTGTTATTAAAACGATTGGAATTATATCCAAAATTGTTTAAACGATTAAAATTACTTCTATTTGGAAAATTGTTGAAGTTATTACCAATGGTTTGAAATGCCAAAACCTGACGTTCTTTAGACTCATTAGTCTGTTCCATAATTAGTTTAGCAATGACATCTTTTGGGTCGGAAAATGCTGCTGAAACTAGAATTGACTTAACTAAGTCAGATCTGGTATTTAGACGACAGACATTAATAGTTTGTTCTATCGCCAACTCTTTTGCCATGCCTTCTATGACAAGAGATCTCTCCAGTGCGTCAGCAAGCTCCTCGGCTTGCTTCGCAAAACCTGTGTAATTATTATTCATAACTTGTAAAGCAGCTATTTTCCCTGTGACAACCTTCGAGTTATCAGGCTTTATCCTACTTTTCAAAGCTGTTATTATTTCAACTATTGTACTAACGTTATCTAGCAAAGCTTCCCGAGCCTTTCCTACTAACTTTGACTTAATAAACGAAACAAACGTAGGTGTCAAATTTTCGTCCGTTAAATTCTGGACAAAATCGATTTTATTTAAAAATAATTGAAGTGCGAGTGGATTACCATCATAATTTTCTCTTATTATGGAGGCACACAAACTAACAAAGTATCTTTTTTGGTCTACAGTAGCCATATTTGCTCCTAATATATATTCCTTCTCACTATTAGCAACGTTTTTAAATTTTTCCTTCGCCCCCTTTTCCGTACTATCTTCGCTTCCGCTTTCCAGATCAGTATTTTCCGAATCTGAATTAGTTTCTACTAAAATCTTGCTATCTACCAATTCAAAAGCAACAATGTTATGAGGCAATTTAATTTGACAATCTAGTTTACCGAAACAACTGACTAAAAACTCCCTAGAGTGTATTATTCTATCGTATATTTTATTATCTAGAAAGGATTACAGTTCCACAACATGTCCGACAGAGTATGTTAAAATAGCATTATATTTTTCAATAAGTAATTCTACGTATTCATTTCTTTTTGTTTTATTTGTCGATAATGTTCGATTTTGTAAAACTCGCTTTGTTACTTTGTGTAATTCTTTGACTAAATTTTCAAATATTATTAGATCAAATTTTGACATTAGTTGCACTGGTTTTTTTTCTTTAATTTCCAATAGATTTAATATTTTTTTTATAATATTTCTACCAATGTGAAATTCATGTGAATAAATTCATTAAAAAATTAATATAAATTTATATTGTTTCGGATATTTGAGTTAATACATATGTAGTTATAAAAGAAAATTAAAAACTTTAACATTTTTTCCTCTTTAGAATTTTGCATAAATAATAATAATTTTATATAATTCCTTTCTTTATCTTTATTTAAAAAATAAATTTTATTAAAAATTATCCTTACAAATATTTAGCATCTTTTTTATTTTATTTTATTTTTATATTGTGTTAATAAGTGTAATTATCATATTAATTCAATAATAAAGAAAAATATAGAAAAGAAAATATATATACGGTGAAATAAATTTTACATATAATTTAGTTTTTATTTTAATAGCTTAAAACAGGGTTTATATACATTAGTTATATATACAATTTTGTTTGTTTTGTTTTGGTTTTATATTTTTCTCTTTATATATATATATATATGTGTTCCGTTATATATTTTCTTTTCTTAATTTATATTTTTGGAGATTAATAACGGTTTGTTATTTTTTTAAGTACAGTCTC
>QOCX01001572.1:0-15948 GCA_005959815.1 Sarcophaga bullata | reverse complement strand
TGGTTTTGCAATTTATATATGTCAATTCCACTGCATTTCCAAATAACTCAGCTGTTTATGACACATATTATTATCAACACATATTGTTATTAACGTTTATTTCTTTTAAGTATTAAATTTGTTTAATATATATAAAGAAGTGTAATTTATTATATTTAATTCACTTTTGTAAAGTATTTATTTTTGTGGGATTTCGATTCATTATTGTAGTTGTTTAGCAATATATATTTGTTTTAATTATAAATTTTTAGCGAGTTGTTATAACGTTTTATAACAATCGAACTTCATTAATTTTTGGAAAATTCACAGTACATTAATCAATTGTGTGTAATGTGCCCTTTAATTTTTGATATTGAACGTTTAAATTTCCATATTAGAAAAGTTTATTAAATCTTTACATAGTTCGTATAATTTTATTTCTTTTGAGAAGTTAAGCATTTGTTATTTGAATTGATTATATGAATTATTTATCCATACATATATTTGTATACTTTTAATCACTTTTTCAACTTTAGAGTCACGGTCGCCATATAGTTATAAATGAAACGCACTCTCAGTTTCTACTCCAGACTGCCTTTATTTAGAATTATCTCTTTAAAATATATCTTAACTACATAGTTGTAATCAAAGTGTATTGACAACAATGTTGGCAATACTCTTTGATATTCTTCATAAAAGGGATGCGTTACATAACAACTAAGGAATGAACAATTAAAATCTTTTCCTGTTCGTCATTTCATATTTAATCAATGAGCGAAGCAGGTTTGTTACGATTTAACAAAAACTATATTTTTTCCTCTTCTTGACGTTTTTTTTTCATTACACAACTTTTGTTACATAATGTAATCTTTACATTGTATCATCACAATTTTTTTTTTTTTTTTGTATCAAGATCAGTGACTATTACGTGACAGTAGGCATAAATCTATCCTTCCCTATCATGTTTATTTAAATACATATTCCATTGAAATGATATTTTACATTGGAATTGGTGTAAAAATGTAAGCTTTATAGATTATGATTTCTTGCAGAAAGATCGATTACTAAATAAAGCTCATAAAGTACAGAAGTCTAGAAGTAGTTATGAAAGAAATTTTTTTAAATATTAAGCATTTTAAAGTAGAAAAGTAAAATTGTGAAAAAAGAAATTAAAAGACCACAGGAATAATTTAATTATAGTCCTAAAATAATCATGAAATCATCTACCCTGGGAAAATTTGTGGTTTACGTCTTCCACAAAGCATATGTTAAACATAACTGGATTCAACTTGACCGGGAAAAAAAGTTTCTAGAAGAACATGGATTTCCAAATAATCATAATTATATTAATTTTTAAAGAATTTCTTAAATTCTAAATTTTATTAAAATCTAAAATTTATTTAAAACCTTAATTACTACACAGAATGTAAGTCCTACTTAAAGTGTATTAAAACTCATTATCATTTGTTTCAAACATAACCTAAACCCGAAAATGTTCAATTTATAAACCAGCTATAACCTATTTAAAATTAAAACCGAAAAATTATTGAATTAAAGTTAATGCTTTATAATTTTATTTTTGCATAACTTTAAAAATTTTAACCTAAAATAATTATTTAATACGTACTATCAAATGTCTATATAATGAATTATTTTTAATGTTAAACTTTTTTGAATTTTTTCACCCCTCTTTTGATAATTATTTGTACTAAATATAAATTTAATTAATTTTTTTAGTGTATTTTTTTAAGAATATTTTGATAAATCTTTTTGTTTGTAAGATATATGGATAAGCTTTACTAATCCTTAAAACAAAATTTAGATAAAAACAACAACACATATTGTCTGCTGCGCCCATCATTCAGTTGCTGTCGATAATCATGATTTGTATGTGATGATTATAAAAATTTCATTCATATTTCTGTCTTTAAATTATACTATTTCATTAAGTAATAGAGTATGGTCGGTCCAATTCAGTTTTGTTATCCTGTCGGAATTTATTATTTTCTTATGTTCTTTATTTCTCAATCATAATACATTTGAATTTAAGACTTAGTAACTTTAGTTTGCTGTTTACACTTGCCTAGTTAAGAAGTTATGCGATTAATGTTAATTTCCTGTTTTTTCTATTTTCTTACAATAAAATTGTTTGGTTATATTCAGTGAACATAAAACATAAAATTATTTAATAGGAAAGGATACCCTTGACAAAGACGTATGCCCATAAGTAGCCTTTGTATTTTCTTTATGGGACAGATCTAAATCTATGGGTATTTTATCTGTCATTGGTGTTCAGATGATCAAGGGATGAAAAAGTGTACCCTACGTTGGAATATTTATCTCGCCATCGTTTTATAAAGTACTTCTTTTTGAAAATGTTTTATTATACGTATTATTTACTTTTTTGCGTCATTTTTGCACACTCTGGTTATATGTAGAGTGTGTTATATGTTCATGCATCAAATTGGGTTAAGAACCAACTAAACTTAGAGCTAGCGGGTAAACAGAATTCATGTCTCTTCACTTCTGTATTTGAAAATTATACATGCTGTTACGTTTTTAGCTTTTAAGAAACGTTTGAAATATAAGTCCGTACATTGCAAATAAAAATAAATTTGTGTTTAGTTTTAGTTAAGTTTTTTATTATTCATATAATTTTGTGTGCTAAAGGGAACTGTAAAGTTGCTTTTAAGTTATTTTCGTTAATACAACTTACAGATAAAATAATGTTAACTTTTTCAAAATTATGGCGATGTCGGAGCAATGTCGATAAAACTGCTCATTTAAACAAGTTTTTTTTAAGCAGTGGCAACGACTGGCTTCCTCTTTTTGTTGTATTTGTTCATTCTGTTTATATTACAAGTTGCCATATTAAAAATAATGTATAATAAGGCAAGTTCAGACATAAACTCAACTTAAAAATATCCGGTAGGATGATCCTACCTTTAGCTTAACGCTCATTTCTAGCTTATAGGCCACTTATAACGAAAAACAATTTATCTACCAGTTAAAATACTCCCTTTAGTTAACGGCAAGTTGTAATAATGGCCCTTAGTTTAATAAATTTAAATTCAAACACTAATACTAATACACTTTTTGGCTCGTTGAGTCGCTTTATCACGTTGCACCAACATGCGCTAACATACAGACGCTGACCATACATAATTGTTCTCTCACGATGTCAGCAAAAAGTCAATTTTGTAATTGGATATCGGAAGCGAAGTAAAAATCTTTGAGCAGACAAATTCATCAGTTATTTTTTGGCGACAGTGTTGCCAACGTTGTTAACACCTCCCTCCTCAAATGTCTGAGTCCCGCAGACCAGGGAGTTAATGGTTGGTAATTGAACGCGTAGTTTTGGGAGATTCAACTTCCTCGTTTGTTGATACGAAAGCCATACAATACATTATGAAGGCAATGATCGTAATGTTAATTGTAAAATTAAATTTTACTCCTAACTGGTCCAGTCGGTTTATATTATTGAGGCTTACCTCATGGACGTATTTGATGTCCAGCAGCAGTCATGTGTTACGTTAGCTAATACTGGCGGCAGGGCTTGAGCCTTCGTGACTGAACTGCTCGAGTAAGTATGGTTCTTGATTATTATTGATTCATTGGGAAGCTGAAGAAAATTGGTGCCATTTAGGAACTTGGACATAGACAACATCATCATCTAATATCTTTCTGGTTAATTTTATATCTACATTTTACCGATCCACCCTTAGGACGCGGTTAAGGCAATCGTCTTCTGTCACTTTGGTAACAGATGATTCTTTGCACATTGTGAGGTTATTTTTTGAAAAGCAGCTATCAGTAATGCCATAGGTTTCGGCTTCATTAATTAGAACTCTCGAACTGCAGATCGATTTGTCTTCCCTCACTCTAGGAGTAGGTTATAGACGTTCCCTCCCAGTTTCGGTATCGACAGAATATATAATAAGTGTGACCCGTTTGTGAAAATAGATGGCGTTCCATATTCAATTACCTCTATTACATTACTATAGGACAATGTTTCCAACTCGTCCACAATTCTATTAATTTCTGCCCGGTCGAGTAAATTTGTATTAACAAGTCCATTCTTAGCCATTTGATATGCTCGTATAATTTCATTTCGTTTCACCCTTTAATATGATTACTTCGTTAATGGTATTCTGCTCAATTAGACTATAGTCCTTGCCGCTTGTTATGTTATTAAGCCTAGCTATCATCTCATATACCTTCCTTGCAGCTTGATTTGTAATTTGCTGAAGCTCTTTGTTTATTTTATAGTGCTCATTATTATTTTCGATAAAATTTTCTTGACACAATATACTGTTCCAATCTGCGACATCAGAATTTCCGGCTATCCACTTCCATGCTGGTCCGATCCAATCAATTGATCAAGCTGACCTTTTGCTAACATGAGTCAGTTCACGGAGGCACTGCTGCATCTGCAATAAGTGTTCCAAAATTAAACCCTTGTTTCTACTGGATGGAATATGTTCCTGGACTAAGGTTGATATGTTGGCTGTCGTCTCCATGTATCTCCCTAGCTTGATAATATGTATTAACAAGAAGTTTCTATCAATTATTCATCCATTACCTATTTTTAGAGAAACTAGCGATGTTTTATACTGGTATATTTGTAGAGCATTTACACATGAAGATAAGTTAAGCGTCATAAGGATAATTAGCTTAAAGAGCATGATAAAAATAAATGTACATGTTCTGGAAAGGCCAAAAATATATATATTAAAAAATAAATGAGGTAATGAATATATGATGATAGAGTGGAAGTAAGGATTGGGAGAAAGTGTCCTTCTCCCTTTCTTTCTTTTTTAATTTTTTTGATTTTTCCTTATATATTAGTTTTCCTTTTAAAATATTTTTATATATATATATGTATATACAATATTATTTCCTCATAAGCGTAAATATACGCTTACCACTAAATTTTAGAGCTCGAATTGTTAAGGGTATTTATAAGAAGTAGAGTTTAAATGAGTGAGACGAAAAAGGATCTATAATTATTTATAAAACAACGTTTCTCTTTGGACTTCGTCCCTTTAAATTTTTTGAATGTTCCTTGTGAATTTTTTTTAACTCCTTGTCAGCACCGTTACTCTATTATATTTCTCAACTGTTTCCTTTTTATATAACGCTTTGTTTTTTCCTTTAATGGTTTTAATTGCCACGTAGATCCTAGCCGCCTTCCTATACGTTCTAGGGCTTCGCTTTTTCTGTTCATTGCGTTGCCAGCTATCATGTTTCTTTTAAGCAAATGCCGGCGCCTCTTCTTTGTTGTTGAATGGATGGTATTATTGTACCTATTGACACAGATTTCAACTAATTCTTTCACAGATAGATTCGGGTATTCGACTCTTAAACACCTATAAATTTCAGTTACTGTCGCAGTTTCTCAACTTTCCGTTCAACTGAATTCTTTGTACCGGCGTAAGATATAATTTTTTCTATTAAAGGGCTTAAAAAACTACGTTAGTTATCAGTAACAAGTGTATTTCTTGGCGATGTACCTGTGGAGGTTTTCTGTCATACTTGCAACTGTTACAAACGTCGCAGCTGGCAACGTATCTCCTAATACTAGCGCGCATATGAGGAAAGTAGAATTGTTCTAAAATTTGTTCACCACTTACTCTGGGATTCAGTCAGAGGTCAGAGTCATCTTCTCGACCCTCTGAAGCAGCAAGAGTTTCATCCAAACTCGTAACCATTCTCTCACTTGCTGTATCAGTACAAGAACGATATAGATGATTTGAAATGGTTTTTAGCCGCGAGAGCGCATCAGCCACGTGGTTCGATTCACCAGATTTAGAAATCAACTCGCAGTTATATTTCTCTATAGGTATCTTCCATCTTTTTAGCTTGGCATTAAAATTTCTATTTACCAATGCATTATCACCGGGTTTTGCTTCTATAATCCCTATTCTATTTACTACTAATCGGAGTTGTTCCATAAACCGATTTATGTCTCCTGTCATAGTTGTAACTGTTACTTTAAATCTTCCATTTCTACTTTTATTCTAATCTGACAAGAGAGAAAGACATTTCACATACTTGAAATATCCGGAACACTTTGATGAAGAAGATCCTTGATCGTTGCACACTTTCACTTCACTTCTTTTTTATTTTAATATTTCCTTTTTAAAAAAAAATCTTTTAAATTTTCTCTTTACTCTTTTTCAATTTTAACAAATTTTTTCTCTTTTTCATTTTAACAATTTTATCTTTTTTATTAAATTTTCATATTTCATCTTCTTTTTCAATTTTAAAAAATTCTCTTCTTGTTTTTATTCAATTTCTTTTCCAATTTTAACAAGTTTTTCCTCTATTTTAATTTTAATAATTTTTTCACTCCTTATTCAATTTTCATATTTTATCTTCATTCAATCGCTTTTTCAGTTTTAACAAATTTTTTCTCTTTTTTTTTAATAATTTGATCTTTTCTCATTTAATTTTCATATTTTATCTTCACTCAATTTCTTTTTCAATTTAAAAAAAAAACTTCTCTTTCTTTCTATTTTAATAATTTTATCTTTTTTTATTCAATTCTCACATATTTTTATTTTCATTCAATTAAAAAAATTTCTCTAAATCATCTAAGGCACAGAAAGTTTTTTTTTTTTTTGTTGTTGTTAATATTCTGGCGAGCCTTGGCGGGTGTACGCAACGCTACAGTTAAAAACCTTTTTAACCCTCACGAGAGATCCGTATGACTTCTTTTTAATATACGCTTTGATGGGATAATTGGTCACGTATATCTACTGGGGTACGGGTGTCTCCACTTTTGCTCTATCCTTTTGTGATAATTTAGTGATCAGGAGGAGTATCAGGTTTGCAAAGGAGGGACGTTTATAATTATAAATTATATTTTGTTATAATTCTAGAAGGTCCCTTGGGTTTCCCAGAACTTAATTATTTCGATATCGATTTTTTTATTATTCACAAAGAACACCACTATTCTGTGTGAGTTCCTCCTCAGGCCCCAGTTAAAGGATTTTAAACTGTGAATATCAAAAAAAAAAATACATTTTGGCGCTCAAACTGCGCCTCAATAAAAACCAAACACAACTTATTTTCATTTAATGTTATTAATTATTACTACTTTTCATGTAATGAATTTTATCAAGACTTACAAAATATTTCATTTATTTATTTTTACAAATTTTATTTAAAACGCAAATATTTAATTAAACACAAAATAATTAATTCATTTAGTTTAATAAATTTTAATTCAAACACTAATATTTGTTACAAACGAACCCGATCACACCGAAGCCAAGACTGCCTGTTCTAATGCCAACCTTGTTGGCTCGTTGAGTCACTTTACCAGGTTGCACCAATATGCGTCTCTGTTTTTCCGTGGATGGTGGCAGACTCTCCGTAGTCTTACATTACTAAGTACCTCACACTTTCCCTTCACAACATCGGGTCTAATGATAGACTGCGTCGCTCCGGAGTCTATAGTGAAGGTGTGTTGTATGCCATTTATATACCCGCACGCCATAAGGTTGTTATTTTGATGTATAAATGATATGGAGATTGTGGGGACCTTTCTTGTGGGAGCCAGCACTTGACCCTCAGTACTAGCTCGTTTTAGTTTAACAGGGACTCTTGTAAAGATGGTTGGTAGTTCGCCCGTTTATTATTCCTTACTGGTGAGACGGATCTTGATCTTTTGCGTGGCGCTATGCAGTTTCTTTGGAAATGACCGCCCTTTGCACAATTAAAACATTTACCTTTGGCCCCCTATCCATTTTCCTCCAAAACTTGCCTCATCATTTCTTTGAATTTATTTAAAACACATTCTTCCTCATACGCGACTTCCATTTTTCGCACTTTGCTTACTTGTGGTCTATAAATCATGCGAGCGGTCGCAAAGGTCACGGTCTCTGCAAAAGTTGTTTTCTGTGTGGAATACACCGTTAGTTTGATATCTGGATCACGTATTCCATTATCATACGACTCGCTTTTAGAGTTATCTATCAACAGGTGGTTTTCTTCTGGGTATGTGAGCTGGTCTAATCGTTCGATTTCCATTGCAAAGGCTTCAAGTGATTCATTAGTCTTTTGCGCTCGGCACCTTAACTCCATGCGGTACAGTTCCCGTTTGTACTCGTCGCCGAATGTACGCTGTAACGCCACCATTAAGTCGTTGTAGTTGTTCTTGCGACTGTCTGGCACGGTTTCTAGAATCTCAGACACCGTTCCAAAGCCTTCTGCTCGTTGTCCCATCCGTTTCTGCGGGCTACTGTTTCGAATTGGAATTTAAATACGGATAGGAGCGAGCTACCATCAAAGTAAGTTATTTTGATCCTGCCAATACTTTCTGTTACGACTCTGGCTCTGGTCGCTGGCTCTGGAGGTTGTTGACCTTCTCCTCTATCATAACGAGTTTTCCGTAACGGTCTTTTCAAATACTTTCGTGTCGACGGTCTTTTCCATATTTGACACCTTTCCCTCGACACTAATAATTCTTTTGTTGACCGACTTCTGTAGTTCCTGCAGCTTCTCTGTTGTCGCCTAAAATTTCCTTCCAATTTTTGCCATTAATTTTGCTTGGAGTTTTTGATTTTCGGATCTAGAAGCTTCTTGTGTCGGCAAGCTTTTGCGTGTGTTCCGACATAGCGGCTAGCGACGAATTTATGTCTATGCCACTCGAGGGTACACAGGCCTGTAACTTTCGTTCCTGCTCGTCGTCAAAGTCGTAAGAATCTATATCTGTGCCCTGATGCTGAAGTTTCCTCTTATTTCGGAGATTTTAATTTTTTTTTTGTTATATATTTATTTTTACTTTTAGATTTTGCAATCCCACTTTTGACACCAATTGTTACGTTTTTACCTTTTAAAAAACGTTTGAAAGATGAGCTCGTAGATTGGAAATAAAAATAAATTTACGTTCGGTTTTAATTAAGTTATTTATTATCCGCACAATTTTGTGTGCCACTGTTCACAACTTGTTCTAACAATAACAATTGCCTTACTTGTTGTTCCTCTGTTTATGCCCTTTGCGATAAACAATAACAATTATTACACATCGTTACACCACGGTTGCTTTCTTCACACGCGTCTTCACACAAGACTGACTGAACTTCTACTCCGACTCTAGCCTGATTTGCCTTGTCTTTTATATAGCGACGTGAAAAGTCCAATGAAAGTTCTCGTAGGCGAAGGTTCGGGTCTTCCCCTTCTCGAGAATTCTATGAATGTAAACATGTTGTTTACATTATTGTTATTTGTGTATTTTGTTTACTTTTGTCCTCGCAGTGTTGTTGTTGTTTGTTTACTTGTTTATTTTCTTTTTCGTTATACTGATGTTGTTGTTATATTTTTGTTTATTTGTTATTCAACTAAACAAATCCGTTGTTTTTGTTTTTGTAGCTTTTGTTTATCATTTTAATGTTCAACGATATTACATCATTTCCATTTTCGTAACAATACGGTATATACCGGCCTACAAGGGTCTAATATTAAATATGAATGTATATGACGCGTTACATGTAGGTTGTCGAACGATTAATAAATAGGGCCGCATTACATCTGTGACGTGGCGACGCATTACAGAACATTGGGATTTATTGGAAATTTTACGAAAATGTCGTACAAAATTCGGTCGCAGAGAAGGACCAACAGTATCCGGTATGCTCAACCTTATGGAAAAAGTTCATGAAACTGGTTTCATTGTTGATGCGTCAAGACGTGAGCGTGCCCGTACAGTGCGTGCACCCGAAAATATCGAAGCTGTGGCTTAGAGTAAGCGTGTGAAACCATCAACATCAACTTATCATCGTTCTCAAGAATTGAACTTATTGCGCACCAGTTTACGTCGAACTTTTCAAAAAGGTATGACGCTTTACAAAGTTCATCTTATGCCACAATCGATTTATTGAGTCAAACGTTTCATGACCGTTTAATTTGCCGAAATGGCGATGTCAATTGGCTATGGGGCGCCATTGAAGAAAAGTGTTATGGCGATTGAATGAGTTACCGCCAGTCGTGAGGGTACTTCATGTACGACAATGGCCCAAAGCGCATTTAACAACGTGCGAAGAGCTGTGTATAAAAACAGATACTAAATATTTTGAACTAAATATTTCAAACTTCCCTGGTCTCAACCAATTGAGGAAAAAAATTCTGATGAATTATACGACGTGCAAATGTTATTAGAAATTAAGTTTATTCCAAAAAGTATTGGTGGTAAGCACAAACCATCAAAAAAAAAAATATTGCAAAATTAATTCAGCTAATAAATGTTAAATTATACGGAATTGTAATTACAGAATTGTAATTTATCTATATAACAAATATATTGGAAACTGTTTGAGTTTTAGATTTAAGAACTAAATAAATTTCAGATTTTTAATTTTAAAAATAAAATTAATAATTTACTATCATTACGAATGGTTTACTGTATATATATAGTACTGTATAGTTACTGTATATATTTAGTTATTACCATTCTTTAGTAACCCGCATAAAAAAAATTAATAACAATTTCAAAAATTCACCACTGCATTTCTACCGCAATGTGTAGTGTATTGATTTCTAATTCAGTCTGTCCATTTTGACGACCTTAAAATTGGGTACACGGTTATTGATTATTGTGTCTATTGTAATCAGGTAAATAGACAAAACAAAATAGCTACTAGTGCATGACTTTATACACTGTTGTCCAAAACTGAAACCATCAAAGTTAATCAACCACTTATTGAGGTTAAAATTTTACATTTTGGCAGAAAACATTCTTTCTCCACAGTACAATGGATGTTATTCTATTCCAAATGGTCCAAATAAAACCTATACGCCTAAACGCCTACACCTATAGCTAACAGATAAATAAAGCATCAAATCGTCAATTATTAGAAGAAAAAATCGTCAAAATCGTCGAAGACATTCATTGAAACGGTAAAAAAAAATCGTTATAAAAATAAATAAATAAATTGAAAGGTTTTTTAAAAATATTATTTTTATTGTAGTAAAACATATGAAGTTTATTCAATATACGTATTTTAGTTCAAAAATAAAACATTAAAATACCTTTAACAAAAAATTTAAAAAGTCTTTTTAACGCTTTAATTATAAAAATAAACTTCAACGAGTGTTTTTTATAATATATTTGTATGCTTAAAACATGTCTCTACACAGAGATTAAATATGTATATTAGAATTAAAAATTTCAATCAAATCAAATCGAAGCGGTTGCAATTGCTAAGTTTTAAGGAATTCTGTTTTAAGAAATTGAGTATAATTTATATTAACTTGACTTAATACCTTCTCTACATTAGCTGAAGAATGTGATAATACTAATATTTCTTAATAAATTTTGTCAAGTCTGAAAATTAAAAGCTACCATCTCTTACTTTTATTTCTGATATTGTTTTTCACAAAAATCGAGTTTTCTATCATTTTCAGGAAAAAATTATTTAAGGTTTAAACAAGGTCCCAGTGTTGTCAGAAGCTCTTGACCTTCTGAGCATTAAAAGTCAGTGTGATGTTCGCTAGAACCGACACATTTTTTAGTGCCTTAACTTCCTAAGACGGCGCAAGAATTATTTCACTTCATCTGATCTTCCTATTCACTCCATTTATATCCGACTGAGAATGGAATACAAACCTCTTGTACTGGCCGGTGCCTTAATGTTTACCTTGAGACATCTCGATCGCGTACAGCGGGCAATTCGTTAATGACGGTAGGGTATCAAACTCCATTGATTCATTAGAGCATCGTTGCAATGTGGCTTGTTTTCCTGTTCTATTGGTACTACAACGAATTTTGCTCGAGCGAAATAAAGGGACTTATTCCCTAGGATAATATTAGAAGCTACATTTGAATCTTTAAAAATGGCCTGTAACGGCAAATGGTAAATTATGCTGTACTACGAGTGTTAATCTTATTTCAAAATTCTTGGTATTGCTATTATTTGCTGGCTAAAGGTATTTGCAGATTTTACCATTTTTCTTTAAATGTCTTATCATTCCTTTTTAAGTTTCTTTACTAATTGACGCTTTTATTTAGGTTATTTAGCATTTACTGTAGTATCAACACAAGTGTTCGTAAATAAATTAAAAACATAATACTTTACCCCTTGTTATTACTAACCTAAATTTGCAAAAGTAATAGTTTCAAAGCAAATACAAAGTAAAGAAAATGATGTAAATTTTTAATCTGCAAATTGTCAAAATAAGGGTATAAATTGTCATATCGTCAATATGATATTTTTTGGAGCATAAAATCGTCAAAATTACTATAATTCGTTAAATCTGTCAGCTATGCCTACACCTCAAATTTTTGACTCAGTAATTTTCAAAGTAATTTTAAAGACGGCTAGAAAAATGTATTCTTCTTTTCTTAAGGAACATATCATAAGTGTCTACCAAAGAAGCAATAATAATAACACAGTGATTTCTGGATTAATAAGTCGATTTCGTTCAAGTGGATCAGTAGTGACAATGCAGATAAAATAATAATTCTGGAAATAGAAAATACATTTTTTTGTACATTTTAAATACATTTTTTTATGCTGTAAAATCCTACAAAGAACCATTCATTTCCAAAAAATTGCATTATCAGGTTAGCTTTTGCAAAGGCTCAAATTGGTTGAAGTGCTGCCAAGTGAAGAAATATATTATTCTAAAACGAAACCAAATTCAATATAAATGGCTAAGACATGAAGAATTTCACTGCAAAAAGAGCAGAAAATGAACGGCTTAAACCTGTAAAAAATGGTGTAGCCGCAATAATGTTGTGGGGCTGTTTGTTATACGCAGAGGTTGGACCAATTCAGCAAATAACTGAAAGAATGGACAGTTTTATTTATAAAATTGCTTTGGAAAAGGAGAAGGAAATATGCCTACATTTTGAGTTGTCAAAGAATGATTACATACATAATTGGTCATTACGACCCTTCAGTCAGGATTACGGCCTAGCTTCTCACACCACTTATGTTGTGTGTGTTAATATTACATGAGTGGCGGGACCTACAGTTTAAAGTCGACTCCGAACGACAGATTTTTGCGGAACTTTCCATGGCAAAAGAATGATTAACTGAATTAAAAGTTCTCGAGTGGCCTTAACCCCATTAACATTTTTTATGCATCGCAGATCGGAAGACAAAAACAAACACACCATATTTAATCGTCTACATGGTATAAAAATCCTAAAGATCAAATTGAGAGACCTTTTTATCCGAGGCCCCGTACATGTGCTGCTGTCATTTAAAATACAGATTACGATATCGGTTACTACATACATACATACATTACAACCCTTCAACCAGCATTACGACTTAGCTTCTCGCACCACTTCTATTGAATGTGTTAATTTTATACATGACTCCGAACGACAGATTTTTGAGAAACTTTTCATAGCAATTTTATTTGCTCACTGAGTTTTTGCCAGAAAACTACTGAGAGAAAGTCGCTGAAGAAATATTTTATTATTGCATGTATTTCGTTTTGTTGGACTAGTGTTTGAACCAAGGGCTGATGTCTAATAAGCCAACACACTACTTACTAGACTACGGTGACCGGCTACTAATTTTATTTATTTCGGTACTTTGAACAAAAATGCTTTTAATAAAATGATATTTAAAATTTTTTGGATTTACACAGACATCGTCTGATTTCACGTTGTATGCAATCCAACATAAACTATGCCATCGATCAAAGTCAGAGTGATTTATACGCCAGAGTCATTGAAAATTGGACATTTTCACCCAGAGAAGTCGCTACAGACATTTGAACGATCTTATATTCCACACATAATGGCATTAATAAGGGGCTTTTTATAATTATAGCACCACCCTAATTTTTTGAATTTCTAAAAAAGTACATTTATAATGACATCAACACAACTGCTTTTAATAAAATGATATTTAAAATTTTTTTGATTTATGTAAGTTTAATATGAATACTGTGTTAATATTTTAACATAAACAAAATTACTGCATAAGTTTTTTATAAGGTACTGTATTTAACATAACATCGTTGTGTAATGTAAGTTGCTTTAGTTTCGGACCAGAGATATTTCATTCCGAGTTATTCATAGGTAGTACCTACCAAATTTTATTATTTTTTTTTTTTTTGCTCTTGAAATTGTACTAAACGTTTTGACTATACCTTAGCCCACCATTTATTTACCTTGTTGCAAAAATAAATAAATGAATGGTATGAATGGATCAAGCGCAGCAGCTCACAGGCTGTAAAACATTGAGGTTTCAATGGGTTAATAACATACACACATATACACACATCAACTACGGTCGCTGCAGCTGTGCTGCTTAAACGCCTTAGCTTAGTTGTAAATACACATGCAGATGATAGGTATGTGCGCGTGGCTTTTACTTTCTTGCTTATTCCATTTTTTTTACTTTTTTGTCTAAATTATTAGACTTCGGTGGCACTAAGTGGACATCAAAGTTGGTAGACATAATTTGGACGTACACTTGGGTGTATTGAATTAATAGACGCTGTTCGCGAGCTTGAAAAAAAGAAAAATTGAATAAAAAAGGGAAAAAATAAAATTCAATTAAGGTTATAACTGCCAAAATAATATAAACCGTTATTTGTGTTTAAATATTAACGAAAGTTTTAAAATTTAAATTACATGCTATAAAATAATAAATAAATAGAGAAAGAAGTGAAAAAACGAAGAGAGAATATTTGAACGAAAATATAAATTAAATTTTAATTTCAATTTGTTAAAATTAAATATTTCAAACAAACAAAAAAGTAAATGCAATTCATAAATATATAAAGCAATTTCAATTTATAAAGTATTAAAATATAAGAATATTAACAACAGTTAAGAACTTAAAATAACTTCAAGATTCAACCATAAATAATGTAAGTAAATTTACAATCCTAATGAATGAAAATTCTAAAGTCGAAATTAGAAAAAACTTAAAACTTTTTCTGGTTGAAATTCAAAATATTCGTAATTGTTTAATAAGTACGAAATAAATACCAGAAATAGAATAAAGTTTCTAACCTACTGCAACAGGGAAACAGATTAACATCATAATCAATACTAAAGTAGAAGAAATTGGTAACAATTATCTCACAATCAATGTATTTAAGACTACAAATAGAAAATTTTAATTTATTAACGAAAAAACGGTATTAAATACAATAGGTATTACAGAGAAAAACAAAGCAAAAAATTGAAATATTCAACACATACTGACAGACATTATTGGTCCTGTAGGCATAGGATTGACTCTCTATTGATTGGATTGTTTCTATCTACAGTTAAGACTTTTTTCTTTGACTGTATGTATATACCGGGCATTCCAGCGGAGACTGCCGGACTTGTCGGTCAAATCAGTTGTCATTTATTCAGTTTATTTTTCACGGGCGGATATAGCATTTAACACCACACGCAAATTATAATTTTTTTTTATCAAAATAGGTGTTCTGTTCAGGCACCGTTATCATGAATGGGTATGTGAACAAACAAAAATTGTCGAATTTGGGACGATACAATTCCGCATGAAATCTAATGCATTCCGAAAAAGTCACTGTCTGGTGTAGATTTCGGGCTAACGATGTATCTCCATATTTGTTTTAGCTCGATATTAGCCCAGTCATCACTCAATGGCGAGCTCTATACGTCGATGATTCTCAACTTCCTTTGACCTGAATGTCACCAACGACATGTAATTTCAACAGAATGACGCTAAGTGCCACACAGCACATTAAACATTGAATATTCTGCTCGAGCGGTTTCATCGCACGTGAAGGTTATGTGAACTGACCACAGAAATCGTGTGATTTCACGTTGTATGCAATCCAACATGAACTATGCCATCGATCAAAGTCAGCGTGATTTATACGCCAGAGTCATTGAAAATTTGACATTTTCACCCAGAGAAGTCGCTACAGACATTTGAACGATCTTATATTCCACATATAATGGCATTAATAAAGTGCTTTTTATAATTATAGCACCACCCTAATTTTTTGAACTTCTAA
>QOCX01001571.1:16728-31666 GCA_005959815.1 Sarcophaga bullata | reverse complement strand
TGCATAAACTTTTATTATATTCGTATCAGTATCAGTTATTGTACGCCATGAAGTATGATAAAACTGTGTGGAATGACAAACTCCCTTAAGTATAAAAGACATGAGGGAGTTTACACGACAGAACAATATACATACTCGTATACAAAGAAAAAAGCAAAATAGAGCGAAAAAAACTAATGAATTATGGTCTAAAAAGTCTGTTTTATATCTCAATGAATGTATACCTACACAGTCTTACGTACATATATGTACATACACGCATACATACAAAAACTTAAGCTATTTTGATCACGAGCAGAAAAGAGATGGTGTGTATGTATTACACTAAATACTAATATACTCATAACATCTCGTTTCATCTCCCTCAAAAATTCTGCTCTTCTTTCCTGACCGGACTATCTATCAAATCGCCATCGGAAGACCAGAAGTAAATAATTCCATTTATTTAATTTCAAATTTCGAATCCACGTTTCGCACAATTTAACGGTAATATGTGATTTAATTTGTATGAAAAATTAAATATAAATGAATGGCACTTTCTCAAAAACTTACATGAACTGGATGCATGCTACATCCCTTTCCATATGACCTGAAAATTCTAATACATTCAAAGACCCTATGAGTTTCTGAAGAAATAACAAGAATAAAAAATAATGGAAATTCCTACTTGAACAGAAAGGCACAATTGATTGAATAGGTATCCAAAAAAAAATATTCTTAGCAAATGTATAATAAAAATAAGCTCGTAAAAAGTTTACATTTCTAATTCCATGTTGCAATTAAGTCGCCCACGTCCTTGTAGGGGCGCTTTGTTTTGGGGCTTTATTATTACGAAAGACCAGGGTTTGAATCCCCCATCAGCACATAAAAAATATGAAAAAAATATTTCTTCGGCGGCTTCCTCTCAGCAGATTTTCCAACAAAAACTCGAGAGTAAAGAAAAATTGCCATGAAAAGTTTCCTCAAAATCTGCGTTTCGGAGTCGACTAAACTGTAAAAGGCTCTAACGACCCACTTCATTGTAATAAAATTAAGACACACAACCCCATACGTGGTTGTAATCTGACTGAAGAGTTTGTAATGGCGGTAATTATGTATGTTATGTAGTGTAATCGAAAATCTTCTTGAAGTAAAAAATAATCCTTATTGATATTTTTAAATAAAAACGAGTAAGTAATACGATACGACTCATTCAACAACTGCTGAGAAATGTAGTACTTTGTATAGTGTATTAAAAAACATGTACCAGCTAGTATGTAATTATGATCCGTTATCTACATATTGTTACGAAAATACGAATGTGTAACATCGTTTAACATTAAATGATAAACAAAAGACAAACAACAAACAACGGACTTGTTACATGATTAACAAATAAACAAAAATAAGTACAACAACATCAGTATACCGCAAAAAAGGGATATCAACAAGTAAACAAGACAAGCAATACACACCACTGCAAAGCGACGGAATGGTAAACATAATACACAAACAACAACACAAGTAGATGCAAAGACCCTCCATCAGACTGTCTACACTGTGCTATATAAAGGCAAGGCTACAATCAGGCAACGTGGAGAGATTCAGTCGTCTTGCGTGAAAGCAAGAAAGCAATCGTGTTTCAACTCCGTTACAAAGTTCTGCAGAACAATGTGTCTAGATACTCGTTATTGTTACTTGCAAGTGCATAAATAGGCGGAATCAACAACCACGTTGTGAACAGTGCGCAACACAAAATGTGTACAAAAAATAAAGAATTTAATTGAAACTGAACACAAATTTATTTTATTTTTATTGCAATCGCTGAGGTAAAAACGCAAAGAATAGTTATTGTTTAAAATTCATTAAATTTGCTAAAAATATAATATGGGGTATCTAGACTGCAAATAGGCTCAACTGTTTTGTGAAGTGAGCCTTCCTTTTACATAGTAATAAAGTAAGTTTGCTTTACACTTGAGAATGATATTTGATTTTCGAATGTCTTGTAAGGCAAATTGTGGTCCAATACACAAACAACAAATATAACCGTTGCTAATAGAAAACGATAGATAAATAAGAAAGCGAGAAAACAATATACGATTCCAACCTTTCCTGCTTGGGCTTCACGTATAATTCCCAAACGAATTAAGTAATGAAACGTTATGTATCTTTAAATATAATGGGAGTATTAAATAAGAAAATATACGGATTTATTGCCTTAATTGTAAAATTTATTAAGCAAGTATCGCAGTTGTTACAGAAATTAACAAACAAGTTAATTTCTTCTAAAGAAAATGCAGAGTGTTTTAGAAGGTATTAAAAATTTAAAACGTTTTGTTCAGAAAAAAAAATTTCGTGCTTAAAGCTGTCCAGTACATTTCTATGAATCGTACTTAGGGTTTTTGTATTTAGAAAAAAAAATATATTTTCTGAAATACTTTTTTCCCCCCATATTGTTTAATAAAAAAATAAAATTAGTTAAACTTCAAGCACAATAATAGAAAATTCAATTCCTTTCACTGGGGAAAATTTCCACTGCAATAAAATGGAGCAATGTTTATGTAAAAATTCAAAAAACAATAACGAAAAACATTATGGGAATATACTAAAAAACGTAAGAAAAGCCATCTGCACCTACAATCTTTAAAAAGTCTAAGGACCTCATGTTTATGTTAAATTAGTTGATAAATCCATAGAAACAAATATAGATAGGGATCAAAATAAAACCTAATTTCCTAGACTAACTAGAGTCCACAGATAGTAAAAGAGATAGTAAAAGTGACAGCATTTCCGCTTAAAAATCAGGACTGCAAGATAATGGATATATTCGGAGTTATTATATATTGATGGGATTATATGCGTCGTAGGCCGTTGAAACCAATAGAAATAATCAGCTGATTGTTTTAAAATTAGCGACCGTTGATTGGATAGTTTACTGAAACTACACTTTCGGAGGCGACTATGGCCTCTAAGGTTCGAACAGAAAGCCAAATTTCGAATAAAAACAATTGTAATTATTCTCCACCTTTTTTTTGGCGAAATGGTCTAAATAAATAACTACGTATCTTAAACAAGATGGCCGTTAACACCCCGATAGTCCCTGTTAGAAGACCCACTAAATTCCGTGTTTTGTGAGATTCGGAATACTTTGCACAAGTTCGATCAAAGAAAGCTTCTGAAATGAAATAAGGAATCAGTTAGCTTCCTTCGTTCTAACTCAAATTCATTACATACATACATACATAATTGGCCATCACAATACTTCAGTCAGGATTACGGCCTAGCTTCTCACACCGCTGTTGTGTGTGTTAATTTTATACATGAGTGGCGGGACCTACAGTTTAAAGTCGACTCCGAATGACAGATTTTTGAGAAACTTTTCATGGTAATTTTATTTTCTCTCAGAGTTTTTGCCAGAAATCTGCTGAGAGGAAGTTGCCGAAGAAATATTTTTTCATATTTCGTTTTTGATGTCTGACCGGATTTGAACCCTGGTTTTTCGTATAATAAGCCAACACACTATCTACTAGACTACGGCGACGTTCAAATACAAGTCCATTAATATCAGTAAAAGTATTGAATATTTTAACGTCATTGGCATGCAGTGGGTAGGTCATTGAAGAACAAAGTAAATAAGATTGAACTGCCTAGAGGTACACCAGAATGCTTAACTTTATCAATCGCCTTACTATAATCAGTATATATCACATCAAGCTACATTTGTTTGACAAACATGAATAAACAATCACCGGTGAGTTCCTAGCTGTTAGTAGTCTATGAATGAGAATCACCAAAACCCAGTTTACAAGATCAAGTCAAATAAGGAAGCAAAGTTTGATGGTTATAGCGTAATCATTAAGTATTTTGTCAAGAAGTTTTGGAAAAACATTACTATTTTAGCAAACCAATCTGTGTTAAGATGAATCTTTTTTAAATTTATTCAAAAACATTTTGAACATTGAAATATCTTTTACATTTTCAGCACAGGCCGTCTAAATATGAATTTTTTAGGCGAATATGGCTACGTAAAGCTCTGTATGTTACGAGCAATTGAATTTGAATGGGGTGCGAGGTTCTTCATGTATTTTTCAAGAATGTTTTCTAAAAATCCGCTTTGACCGACGGCACGATTTGAAGGGCTTGTCGGTATTTTTAATATATACTTTGGGTAAGGAAAAATAAGAAATTCTTTGTAGGATTGTCTGTGAATAATTTAAAATCTAATCTTATTACGCTTTAGGACGTAATTATTAAAAAGTTCTTAGTCATAACGTTCCAATAACTATGAACGCTGATGAATTTCGCATATATTGGATTTTTTCATCAAATACGGTTTACTATTTAAATTCTTATTGTTGTTTTTCTTTTCTTTTTTAATATATATGATGAAATTATATTTAGTTTTTCGATTTAAATCTTAAACTTAACTTCATCATAATTTCCTCTTTTCAAAGTTTGAAATGACTCCTACAAGCAAAACGATATCCAAGGGCTCATATATTTAAATTTTTCTTCATTTGAATTTTCCATTCAATTTTTACGCCTGCTGTTGCTTTACAGAAATTCTGCTTATTCTTCATAATATTACATACAATGTAAGTAGGAAGTATAAATGTACAAACATACAAGTAGCAATTTTAAGGTATGAATGTGTTGAGACTTCTAATTGAATGTTTTCAAAGTACAGCAGCCAGCTTTCATTTTAAGGTATATTTTTTTCACTAACATTTATGACTTTCTCTAACTACATCGCTAGTTTTACGACTTTGGTATTGGCAAAAATAGCAGAGACATAGCAACATTTCAACACTTTACATATATTAAATAAAACAAAGCGCATTTTTATTAACACTCAAGACGCTACTCATACATACCTCGCATTGTCTTGAATTTGGGAAAATTTTGTAACGTTTTTACCTTTTAAAAACGTTCGAAATATGAGCAGGTAGATTGTAAATAAAAAAATAAAAATAAATTTGTGTTCAGTTGTTAATTAATTCATTATTATTCGCACAATTTTGTGTGCCACTGTTTACCACTTGTTCCCACAACAACAATTGCTTTATTTGTTATTCCTCTGTTTATGCCCTTTGTAATAAACAATAAAAATTATTATACAATTGTTCTGCAGATCTTTGTAACGGAGATCGTCAACCTACGATTGTTTTCTTCACACTCAAAGCGTCTTCTACTCCGACTTTACATGCTTTGCCTTGCCTTTTATATAGGTCGTAAACAGGCGAGAGTTCGGGTCTTCGCCTTTTCGAGAATTCTATGAATGTAAATATCGCTGTTTACATTCTCGCATGCTTTCTTTGTTGTGTTGTTTGTGTATAATGTTTACGTTTGTCTTTGCAGTGTTGTTGTTGCTTCTTGTTTACTTGTTTATATCTCTTTCGTTTTCCTCTTTCGTCATAGTGATTGTTTTTGTTCATTTGTTAATCAAGTAAACAAGTCCGTTGTTTTGTCTGACATTTTAATGTTAAACGATGTTACACCATGCCATTTTTGTAACATTAGGAAGGCAGGAATAGTGTCTACGAACATTAGATTTGAATCTCGTTATAAGTGAAAGGCAAAATCTCTGCAGAATTGGGGTATGGATCGTATGACTAAAGAATGAATTCTGCTTGTCATGCAGTATGCGATCCATCAGAAATGGATGGAACAAGTCGCTCTATTTTGTTAGATTAAAAGTCGTTGTAGTTGTGATGGAATAATGAAGCACCAACCACATTGCGACGATGCTGCAATGAGACAATAGAGTAGAATAGTCTACCGTCATTTATGAGTGCATTCGAGCTCTCTAGTACGTGACCGAGAAGCCTTAAAATAGCTTTTGATGCACCGGCCAATACATGTCACTTAAATGTTTCTTTAAGTACTTGAAAAATGTGCTAATTCCAGTGAAAATTACACGGAATTTTTATGCAGAGACCATCATTTGACGCTCTAATATTTACACCCATAGCTGCTGATAATACAATATTATTGTATGTCAATAAAATTCACACGACTCCACTCGAAGATTCACAGTAGATCTTATGNGTAGATCGTATGAGCATGGATCCATATTAAGCGTTCGGTTTAGCATTAAAAGATTACGAATGAAAAACAAAATTGCAAAAGAAGCTACTCTACTAGGATTAAAAGTTATAAAACGATGATCGATTAATGAAAAAATGTAGTTGCAGATAGGAAAGTTCATTGCGGCAGCCTTAATTTTAACCTGAACTTGTCTAATGGGGATTTCCAACAACAACAAGAATGCTATCCGGTCCTTTTTGGTATTGACGCTATTTTATTGAAAGATCTTTATCTTCTTAGCAGATAATATTAAACCTTTGGAAAAAAAAAAAATTATTTTGAATGACACAAAAAAAAAACCACAAACTTTTACTTTCTATTTAGAGACACAATGTTTATATTCCTTCTAAAAATAATTTGTTACATGATAAATTATGTGAAATGAATGAATGAATGAAGATGTAACATTAGAAAAGTGAATTGTTTCTAAGCTGAGTATTTATTTGTTGGCTCTAAACTTTGTTGATGCTGTTTATGTGATAACGAGATAGAAAAACTTTTAATTTGGACAACAAAAAGTATGGAGGATAGAATAGAAAAAATGTAATTACAACTACAAAAACAAAAATTGTAACACATGTGCAGTAACCAGCTTAGGGAACAATTGGAACAACTAGAAAAGACTTTTACATATACACGCATATATATACACGAATACATATCTTTAGATAAAATATCATTTTGTTTACATATTTCCTTTTTAAATTAAAAAAAATAATCAAAAATCTTTGGAAAATCTATTTTTAAGTCCCACTTAGGCAATGAGTACTTATGGCCAAAGATACAGTGGACACAAAGTGGATACCATTGTGCTACCAATACCCTACATAATCGTTCCTTGAGATCGAGCTCTTCGTTTCTGTTTCCTTCATATTAAAGTACATCAATTCGAGTAAAAATTATATTTTTCAGCTCGTTGAAAAAGACAACTTATTCCAAATTATGATTTGACATATTTTAGTACGGAGGACGAAATACTCGTATATAGAACTCAATAAAAAGAAATTGAATGAAATAGTCAAGCATGGCCACGGTAGTAAGATATGTGTCAGCACAAGGTGTGGCAGTTTACAATTTATTGAGGACGTAATGAATAAAATACTTTCCTTTCAATTATTTGTACATATTATTGCTTAGAATTCATGAAATAGCTAAAATATATTAACGTACCTAGACTTTTACTGTCCACTGTATATAAAAGTATGGCATAGGCTGAAAATTTATTTGTTATTTTATCAATGTCAACATTTTTATTGTTCAGTAAATATACAGTGAGCGTCATAGGATACTGTATACTAAGGATAAAATTCTAACAATCATCAAACTGAACTTTAACCACTTAAGGACAGTGCCCGAACAGTTTATTTTTTATATTTTAAATGGCTAGGATAAGTAAAGAACCATTCAATATTCATTTCATTGTTCATGAAATATTTACTACAATTTTCCTATCCTTTAGGATTCAAAACACGTTTCCAAATTTAGATTTCACATTTTGAAGAGGAGAGAACGGAGGGTATTTAAATGCGGGGTGTATTTTTTAAATTTACTGCACCTGCATTTAAATACAGTCGGGCTTCGATTATCCGTGATTATCGGAACCAGAAGCATTACGAATAATCGATTTACACGGTTAATCGAATAACAAGATCTAACCGCTCGCACTTCTCAAATTCCAAAATTAAGCTAATCATTTGTAATTTCTTCTGACTCGCCGTTCCTCGTTTTCATGTTTATTATATTTTATGTATAAATTTGAAGTTAATAAAAAAATTCTTCCTTCACGGATAATAGAGGTATTCACGGTTAATCAAAGCAAACAATTTGAAAACATTGTAAACAAAAAACAAATAGACTCATCTTTGGCTATCACGGTTAATCGTGGTTAACGGTTAACCGGATCACGGATAATCGAGACCTGACTGTAAAGTATCAACTTGATACATTCTCCAGTGGTATTCGCTAAACAACAGAAATAAATTTTTGTTCATTTGTTTATTAAAATTTGTTTGTATGAGTGTTTTTGTTCGTGTTTTCCATACCAGCAGACGTTTGTCTGAAATCATTTGTCTTACAGAAACAGGTGCTTGGTTTTTCCAAAAAATATTTTTTTTTATTTCATTTATGACTCTTAACCACTGATTTTATGTTTGACAATGGTAGGTCCTAACTTCTATTGACAAATCAAAAATACATTGTTTTTGCTGAAGTTCATTCGATGGTAGGTAAAAAAATAATATAAATGGTGGCAAGACAGAGAAAATGTTTTACGATTATGCCACAACCATGCAGAGCCAAAAAAAAAAAATTTAAAAACAATAACAATTTATCGCTGCCATCAGCCCTCCAACAATTCATCCATCCATCCATAACAGATTACTGCTCCGAAAAAAAAAAAACAAAAAAAGCAACTAAAATGAAAGCGGAAATTGAAGTGGAGACTATGTAAACCCTTGTAATAACTGCGGTCAATTTCAAGCACAACAAAAATGACAACCAAAAATATACTTTACAAAGCAAAAAGAAAACTTCTAAAGGGCTTAAATGTGTTGTTGTTATTAAATAGGAATGAAATGGAAATAAATGAAAGCGACCACATCAAAACAAAATAAAAAGCAGCACGTAAACAACAACAAAAAAAGTATAAAAAAATTAAATTTAATTCCAAAGGAATGCTGTAGTTTCTCCAATTACAGTGGGTCACAGAAACTAACTAAATAAATATGAAAAATAAATAAAATTACGGCACTAACTATCACCATTAAACAATATGCTAATATCGTGTGTTTCATGAAACGCTGTTTTCCTTTAAATAAAAATAAGTGTATACGAGACATCAACGAAATCAATTTTCGAAAGTTCTATTGAAACCATTATGTGTTGAATATAACATTGTTTAAAATTTTTACATGACTCTGGCACATAAACAAGGATGAATTCGGTTGATGCTATGGGTTATGTGGGATCGCTGTTGTCTTACGGCTTAGACAAACCCCGCAAGAGCAAGTCTAATGAGGTTAAATCGCAAAATCTCGGTGGTCAGATCACATCATCTCACATCAGGGTTGCAGACGTCACCTCGCTTGCTTAGCAAATTTAACGATACGTAGCACTGTTCTATTGAAACAACCTGTCCTTGGTGTCCACAAAATAAGTTGATAACGATTGACTAATATTGCTGGAAGTCGACAATAATAGTATAGCCAACATCGCTCTCAATAAAATAGGTACCGATGATGCCGCCAGCCCAAAATCCATACTAAACAGCGACAATTTCGGAATGCATTGCTCACTCTTAGTTCTAATGTGAATAGGTACCGTTCCAAGTTCAACGTTAAGTAAACAAACCATAATTGAAAATGGTTTTCGCGGCTTGGTTGTTGATCTTAAAGAAATGTATCTTCAAACCCGGTTTGAGTGAATTGTGAAAATAGTGGCGATCATCATAACAGGCTGCCCTTAGGACTTCATCATCCAAGCTATTCTTTACTATCCTTAACTGGGTTCTACCAGATATTTTAGCGAAACAAGTGATTTCGAACACGGCAAAAAGACTGTGAGTCATAAGGGCATGGAATCTTGAATATGTTTAGTTTTACGCAGATACCGATGATATCGGTTCACCCCTTCCTTTATTTCGAATGGTTTGTAGAGCTCGAGTAACATCCATAAATCAATATTATTGCCGCCTGTCCTCTTTATTTCCGTTACAATACTGTTATTTTTGATAGTTACTTTCCTTTTAGAAACAACTACACATAACAACAATACATTACCACATACATACATACACATCTACAAATAACATTCCTTCAATTATTATTTTCCAATATATTTTCTTATTTCCAACACTTTTTTGTTGTTGTCCGTACAATTTTCTATGATTCATTTCATGTTTGTTGTTTGATTGTACGCAAACATACAGTGTCACCAAGTCACCTCTTTTGAGCTTCAGTCAGTCTTTTACTATTTTGATGTTTTGTTTTGTTCATAGTCCAATCTAGTAAAAGCTATATTCAATAGAGCGACGTTTTTACATGCATTAAAAGTTGATTAATTTTTTGTACGAAATCTGTCCACATTGTCGATTCAAATACACGAAATACTTCGTGTATTTTCAAAACTGCCAGTTTAACTACTCTTTATATTGCCAAGTATTTTACATTCACCGAAATTACTGGGGAATTACGGAACTTTTGTAATATATTGTTACGTTTTTACCTTCCAAAAACGTTTAAGATATGAGCTCGTAGATTGTAAATAAAAAATAAAAATAAATTTGTTTTTAATTTTAATTAAATCCTTTATTATTTTCAGAATTTTGTGTGCCATTGTTCACAACTGATTCTAACAACAACAATTGCTATATTTGTTATGCCTTTGTTTATGCCCTTTGCGATAAACAATAACAATTATTACACAATTGTTCTGTATATCTTTGTAACGGAGATCTTCAAACCATGATTGCTTTCTTCACACGCACAGCGTCTTCACACAAGACTGATTGAACTTTTACTCCGACTTTGCGTGCTTTGCCTTGTCATTTATATAGGGATGTAAACAGTCTGATGAATGTTCTTATAGGCGAAGGATCAGGTCTTCGCCTTCACGAGAATATTGTTGCTATATTTTTGTTTATTTGTTAATCAAGTAAACAAGCCTGTTGTTTTAATGTTTAAAATGTTAAACGATGTTACACCATTTCCATTTTTGTAACAATACTTACATCAGTGATATATCAGTATTTAATCGATTTTATATAATATGTTTGCATCACCATTTTTGTTAATATACATTGGCTCAAATAAGTATTAGTTTGTTCTGTATATCAAGACAATTTTCACAATATTTCAAAGACCAGATTTGGATAAAATAAAATTGTTTTAAAAGCTCTATTTATGCTTTTAACGGCTAAATATAAATATTTTATGTTAAAAGTTTAATTTATTTATATAAAAAAAAACCATCCAAAGTGCTAACTCTTCGTACGGCAGTGAATAACAAATTGATTTTTCTTAAAATTTCAGTTTAATAACGAGTTTTAAGTCCTCTAGTGGTAAAAACTTCTTTTAAACATACTTTAATAAAAAAATCCGGATTTTTGTCTCACTATTCCAAACTTCTGCGACAATGGTATGCCAACAAATGTCACAATGCTTATTATTTACTGTGTGCTGCAAATTTATTTTTTCTAAAATACCTCATAAAACATACAGTCTGGGTGATGTGATATTACTTTCATGTCATTATATAGAATGCATTTTTCCAGAATATAAGGATAAGGGATACGAATCATTATTGTAAAAAAAACTGAAAATCTTATTGCTTATACGACAAAAGTGCACGAATTGTCAAAAAGCCTTTGTACAAATTTTCAATATATTTGCGGCCATTTTTTCGCTAGCTTCGTATAATTATCTATCAGAGTGTCTTAAATGTCTTCAAAAACCTCAAAACCTATATGATCCTTACTTGAAGCTTGAATATAAATTTATGTGCCAAACAAAAGCATTTGATTTAATTTCATAACACAGGACACTTCACAATAGCATCAGCAGTTCAAATGTTTGTGCTTCAATGGAGTCTGGTCGTAAAACTTGTAGCATGTCTTCAGAAAAAAGAATACTTCTAAGTCTATAAAGGTCTTTTATTGATTTATTAAAGGGAAGAAACTTTTCAATTATACTGTGGATTTCAATCACCATTTCAGTCATCGATTGAATTCCATCGACTTGTTTTTCTATTCTCATTTTATTTTATAAAATATATCTAGTGCGCCTGAGTATATGACATGATTAAGGCCGCCCATCCGGAATAGCGGCGACTATGTTGTTCTCAAATAAGAAATTACACTCTTTTAAGCGTGATACCATTAGAAATCTTTATTCGGCAGCACCACTTTTACTTTTTATTATATGAAAACTATTCCGGGAAATGAAACCCGGGAAAGTACCCTAAATATTATGCCCCTATTTTGGCACAAAAGATTGTGATATAAAAACTTAAATCTCAAATTTTTTTTGCTAAGATGAAATTATTAACAGCTACAAGAATTTTTCTTATCGAAGTGATATTTGTACCAAAAACTATAAACGTCAAGAAAAGTGGCAACCGTTGCAATAGGAACATTTTTCTATGAAATATGCCGAATTGTATATACAAAGCAGAATCCAAACAGTAGTCCCTCGATATATGTCGATTTTTTTGTTCAATCTCACTTCGATTTATGGAGGCATTCGATTTCAGTCGTCTTATATGTTAAGTCGATTTTTGTTTGATAGCCAGTAAAGAACCGTTACAAATGAAAAGCTCAACTTCATAACATAGTTGTTAGAGTATCTGCATTACCAGAAAGTAAAAAAGATATGAATTTCGCATAAAAATAAAAACAAATGAGATGAGAGTCGCCGTGGTCTAATAGGTAGTGTGTTGGCATATTACCCTAGAGGCCTCAGTTCAAACCCCAGGACAGAACGAAATATGAAAAACAAAAATATGAAAAAATATTTCAACGGCGACTTCCTCTCAGCAGATTTCTGGCAATAACTCTGAGAATAAGCAAAATTGCCATGAAAAAGTTTTAAAAAAGTCTGCCGTTCGGAGTCATCTTTACTTTGAGAGTAAATAAAATTGGCATGAAAAAGTTCGTCAAAAATCTTGCGTTGAGAAGCTAGGTCGTAATCCTTCCATGACAACCCTGGCCAATTATGTATGAATGTGTGTATGCTAGATGAGGGTGAATACACTGCTCGGCAAGGTTTTAGTACCATCTAGACGTTATAATATTTGGAAGTCAAATTCCAGGTCAGACATCTCCATTAAAACGAAATATGAAAAAATGTTTCCACGGCGACTTCCTCTCAGCAGATTTCTGGCAAAAACTCTGAAAATAAATAAAATTGCCATGAATAAGTTCCTCAAAAATCTGTCATACGGAATCGACTTTAAACTGTGGCTACCGCTATTAATGTATAAAATAAAAACACACAGCATCAGTGGTGTGAGAAGCTAGGTCGTAATCCAGATAAAGCGTTGTCATGACCAATTATGTATGTATGTATGTATGATAGAAGAGGGTGGATACACTACTCGGCAAAGTTTTAGTGCCAACTAGACGTTATCATATTTGGAAGTCTAATTCCAGGCTATTTCAATCAAAACGGAGTATGAAAAAGTATTTTTTCGGCGACATCATCTCTGGCAATAACTCTGAGAATAAACAAAATTGCCATGAAAAACTTTTAAAAAGTCTGCTGTTCGGAGTCATCTTTAAACTATAGGCCCCGCCACTCATATATAAAATTAACCCTCACGTCATAATTGGCGCGAGAAACTTGGTCGTAATCCTGACTGAAAGGTTCTAATCACCAATTATGTATGTATGCAATCCGAACGTAAATCGAGTGATTACGGTACAATAAAATCCGTTGAATAATATTTTAATATAAAATGTAAACTCATGTATGTATGTATGTATGTATGTTATGTCAACAAGAAAAAAAGTTTTCTTTTTTCGATATTATTACAGTTGCAGGCACACACCGTAAATAAATTGTGTTTTATCTGAAATCTGCTGAATTCTGTGGCATTGTTAAAGTATTTTTCTTTTTTTTTTGTTGTTTTTAACAGACCATTTCCCTTCAATTGTTTTTCTGTTATTTTCTTCATGCTACATTTGTTGCTGAGGACAAATAGTAAACAAGTATTAACATTTTTTTCTATCATTTTAACGCTTGTCCTGCTATTTGGGGTGGTATTGTCGTGATGTAATTACAGTTTTGTGTGATTGATAAAATTCATGATGATTGTAAGCATTGTTTTACTAATAACAAGAGAAAAGTGTAAAAATGTTAACAATTTATAAAAATTCTAACAATTTTTGTTTCAAGCGATTTCTTATATTTAACACTTTTAGAATGTTGAGTAAATACGAAATATTTTAACTTGGGCCTGTATAAGGATGAAGTGAATCGCTCATGATCAAACAGGATAGGTGGAATCCCGGGGGGGAAATGGGTACTGTACATGGGGAATATCTTTGAGATCTTGGTTAACACCATTGGAACGAAGGCGGAGTGGCTAGAGGTGAACAAACACACAACTACTTTTCGTGGGCCAGATAAGCAGGATAAGCAGTACCACATGTGGTGAATCAGACACTGGTAGGGAATGGCGCATATTACGCTGGGAGAATTACTTCATGATACAGCATAGGGGTGTTATTACGATTGCTTTTCACAGCCACAGGCACGATTTTGACGGGCAGATAATTTGTTTTTCATTATCATAAGTGGGCAATAAAGCAGAAGTGAGCGTTGAGCTATGAGAATATCATCCTACTTGTAACCTTTAAAGTTAAGTTTATGTTTGAAGTTGCCATATTGTTTTTCCCTTTTTGAAAACGTTTCAAATATGAGCTCATAGATTGCAAATAAAATAAAAATAAGTTTTTGTTTAGTTTTAATTAAATTCTTTATTTATCGCACAATTTTGTGTGCCACGCTTCACAACTGATTCAAAAACAACAATTGCTCTATTTGCGGTAAACAATAACAATTATTACACAACTGCTCTATAGATCTTTGTAACGGAGATCTTTCAGGGTTGTAATGGCCAATTATGTATGTATGTATGTACTAACCTGCCGAGAGATCTATAAAGTTTAGCACTAATTTCTCACTATATTTGTTAACAAAGTTCTACACGCTGGATTCACAATATGACCAATATTTTATTATAACTATGTATGTATAGCATTCCCCGGTTATAAGTACTTGCAAAATTGGTTGCAGAGCAGTGTTTATAATCGGGAAATTCTTATATCGAAATTCCGCACCTGAGAGAAAATAGAAGCTTGTCATTCAAAATGATA
>QOCX01001571.1:0-14108 GCA_005959815.1 Sarcophaga bullata | reverse complement strand
GATTCGAACCCTGGCCTTTCGTCTAATAAGCCAACACACTACCCACTAGACTACGGCGACTTCAAACACTAAGCGCTGTCCTATGAGAACTACATGTCGTTGACATCCAATTCATCCAATTGAGTTCAAACGTATTTGACAGTCACTAAAAATCCACGACAAACAGTGACCTCTTCTGAACGCATTGAACGCTCTGGGTTTTCATGTAGATTATCATCGTCCCAAATTGTTTTTGTGCACATACCCATTAATTCGGAAAAGGACCTAATCATTAAAGATTTTCGGGGAAACTTTGCGGCAGTTGCCAACTGCTCCAAAGCCTATACGGCGACCATACGTTGGGTGTGATTGTTTATATTCAGTTGCTTTGTCCGCTGAATTTTGTACTGGTGCAGACTCAAGTCAGTACATAGAATTCTGAATCCATGCTCTGTAAAGCCCAAATTCTTGTGAGTAACATGAAATCTCTGCTTCAAAGTTTTCTGTACACACTTATGAATAACAGAAATGTTTTCGACAGATCTTTCGTTTCGTCGACCTGCGGATGTTGGTCGATCGTTTATTGAAATAGTTGCTTGAAAAAATAATGAATAGAAAAGCATTTAGACATTCTAAAAAACAAATTCATCCAAAGTTCGGAAAAAATAAGAATTCGAAATGGTTATTACTTCCAACAAATCAATGAAAACCTTATCATACTGCCGTCGATAATGTGAACGACTCCAAGAGATTATTGAAGAGGTCATTTCGAAGAAGTAGTCGCTAAACCTCAAACNATAAAAAAATTTGCTTATGAGTGTGTGGCGGCATATAACAACAGTAAATGTTAAGCAAAGCTGTTAGGTTCAATGTCAAATAGGTTAAATGAAGTGTTTGAACATAAGGAATATCCTACTAAATATTGGGCTTTTGAATTTAAAATTTCCTCTGAGGGGTACAATTAAGAGAATATCCTTCACTGTGGCTTTACCTTAATATAATTAGTTTCTATGTGGTTCAAATTATTCTTTGGACACGCAGCGAGAAAACTAAAACCAGGGATTACCATTTTCATAGCACAATGTGCAGAGAGAATTCAGACAAATTGCTTATGCCTTTTGTTTATTCTTCGATCAGACTTCGGCGAGTGCACATGTTGGCGGATGCTATGACACTTTTTTAGGTTTACACTCAAAAAATATTTTAAATATTAAATATTTTAAAAACGCTTTTATTAAAATCCAATGCCTTATATGTTCTTAAAGGCATTAAAACATTTAAATGATAAGGAAAGGGGACAGCTCTTTTGTAAACTATACATTTTTTTTTTTTTTTGAAAAATTAAATGGCTTGTTATTAGTAGGTGGGGAATTTATGAACCAAAAGTAGCTCCTACTAAATATCAAAAAAACATCCCCTAATTTTTGAGTCAAAGATGTATAATGCATGCATGGTGATGAAAGAAAATCAAATTAGCAAAAATACTAACATTTGTCTTTGACAGTAAATAAATAATTCTCTCAATTTGTTTTCTCTCTCTTACTCACTAATCACAACCAAAAAATTTTTGGTAACCCTGAACACTCATATATGTAAGTGTGTCAGTGTGTAAGATGCAACCAGTTAAGATACGACAATTTTTCCATTCTGAAGTAATTTTCGAAGCCTAAGGTTGCAAACGTTGAATAACTAAGCAGCACAATTCATTTGCAGTAGAAGTAGCATTTGTTTGAGTTCATGTATTCGCTTGGGAATATAATTATGGTATTACAACATACATACATATGCATATAGTCAATATACCTCACTGTATTCACACATAAATAAACACATACTTAAATGCACAATGTCATGTTCCACGAATAACCCACTCATCTGAGTCCTCTCTCTCCGTAATGAATTCTTCTGCTAATAAGAATTCTTCTGCTTTTAATATTTTTGAAATTCTACGCCGTAACAATATGGGCAAGAAAGTTGTTGGTGTACAGGATGAACACCCTACACCTCACTGGATGAGGATGTTGGCAAGAAGTCAATCATTATCATTATCAGATGCTCTGGTGGGAATTGAACGGACAACCCCCCAGCCGCAGATTAGTGTGCTACACATAAGGCTACTGGGAGATGCTAGTAAACTATATAAACTTGCCTTCGCCAGATTAAACAACCTGATTTCTGTTTAAAGCCCAAACGGAAAAATTTTACAAACAGCTTCAACTTGAAAGTTTAGCGGTGTTGAAATGTGGTTGAATGGGTTGCAAGGGGTTTGGAATAGCCTACATTGGAAAATCTGATACGATAACAGCTCAATACTATATAAACTGTTAAAGCACTATCTTTCCCGCCACTGCAGCAAAATCCGGATCATCGAACGCGGGTATGGTTTTCGTAAATACCTCTAAACTACAGACTAAAAATGAATCTATAACAACTGCTAGAAAGGTTTTGAATAGCGTCCCCAGTCACCTTGTCTTAACTCCATCGAAAGGAGCCTTAAAATAGGCGTTAGCCGTATTCCTGAAAACGTTGAAGATTTATGTACAAAGTGGCATGGTGTATGGACCTAAAAATTTAACTTACGGTATGCTCCTATAGAAGATGAATTTACTAAGGACAATATAAAAAACTGAGCCCAAAAAATTATTAATTACTCATGTTTGCTTATATTTCGATAACGTCGCATATATATATACAACAAATGCTTTGAATTGTTAATAAAAGTTCAAAGCAAACGGGCCACATAACAGTTCAGACAGTTGTTTGAGTCACTAAATAAGCAAAGATGTTATGCACTGTTTCGTTAAGACGACCAACTGTTTGTATGGAGTTGTATGTTCGGGTCAACCATAAATGTTGTCAAAACCAAACTTATCGGTAAACTACTCCCTCTTCACTCTATTGTCACAATTCTATATGATTAGTTTCAGATTTCAAAATTAAGGCAATACAAGGCATATTTTAAGAAAATAATTACAATCTTAGACAAAAACCTAACCCGAGTACTACTCTTAATGACTACCGCTGGAAGAAAGGGGCATTCAATGAATTGTGAAATAAAAATTGCAAAAATGAACTGCTGCAACTTATCATTGAACTGAGAATAATCTGAAACAATTATTTCGTAAAATAAAAGTGTAGGGGGGCATAATTTTTGGCATTAGTATACAATAAACAGATCAGCATTTTGCTATCGTGTTATTAGAGAGTTTTATGATTCTGTAGTGCCAGCGTTCGAATACCCGGTCAAATATCAAAAACGAAATATGAAAAAAAAATAGTTCTTCGGCGGCTTCCTCTCAACAGATTTCTGGCAAAAACTCTGAGAGTAAATAAAATTGGCATGAAAAGTTTCTCAAAAATGTGTCGTTCGGAGTCGACTTTAAACGTGTAGGTCCCTCCACTCATGTATAAAATTAACACACACAATATCATAATCCACAATCCTGACTGAAGGCTTGTAATGGCCACTTATGTATGTATGTAGTTGATTAAGCGCTGAACCATACGAAAACATTCATGCTTACATTTGTATTTTACTACAGTGGGATTAATCTTGTTGGATTTGTTATTGCTAACGTAACGTAATACCGGTTTTGTTTCATAAAAAAAAACTTATAGGTTCAAACCAATAATTCATTTGCATAGCATCTCGTTTTGTCAAAAGTGTTTTATTATTTTCAAATAAATTTTCTAGTCATATTTACCTGGCTAAGGTATACGAACTTGTTGGTGTCTTTTTTAGATTCGTTGTTGCTTAATAATCGATTGTATTTTTAAGAGAACTTTTTAAAGCACAAATTCAAAGCACTGGTTATGGGCACTAATTAATTTATAAATTTATGAGTTGTATCGGGTGGGCCATCTATCGGTTTAAACTTGAACCATCGGTTATTTCCAATCTGGGAATTCAGTATATTATCTCTACTGAACGTAATGAATTGCTTTACGCTTGAGCAACGTTTGGATTCATTGGAAATTTATATCCAAAATGAAGACAAGACAATTGGTCCGAAATTGCACGAAAATGTCCTACAAGAGAAGGATCAACCGGGCCCGGTATACGAAAGTATATTGGGAAAGTTCGTGAAACTGGTTGCATTTATGAGCCAAGATGCGAGCGTGCTCCTGTAATGCGTACACACAAAAATTTCGAAGCTATGGCTAAGAGTGTGCGTGAGAATCCACCAAAATCAACTCGTCTTCGTTCTCAAGTATTAAAAATTTCGCCCACCAGTTTACGTCCAATTTTGCGAAAAGATCTCGGTATGCCGCCTTAGAAAGTCTAATAAATTAAAGAGTTGAAGCCGCATCACCATCAGTTTCATTTTCGCGCTATGATGTCGATTTTGCCAAAACAAAAATCATCTTCATTTAAGCGTCTACTAACGGATCCGGATCATAACTCAAAATCGGCTGTAGAATATTTTTGAAACAAAAAAATCGTAATTTATCTCTCAAAGTACCCGATTATTGCAGTATTACTCAACTGAGATAATGGGTGTAGTAACAGTCGCGGATTTACCGACAGAAAAGAAGACATTAGATTGCTATACATCGTGTTCATCTTATTCAAATTGTCCAGGTCTGACGAGAGTTTATGCTTACTTTCACGTGGGTGATTGGACACGAGACCAAAGAGGTTAACAACGTAGCTGAATCACTTGCGAAAACTGAACTACAACGAACTTATCTAAAGACCGGACGGATAGAAATCAAACATATTTGTTCAATTCCGTATGTACGAGTTAAATCGACCAATAGACTACCGAATAAAACAGAGCACTGACTTTTCTATACACAACTAAATGCTGAAAATTCTTATAACGACTTTTGTAGAGGATAGAATATCTTTTCCTCATTTTCTGATTTGAATAAAGTCCATACTCTTATAAAATTATAAAAAGTACCAGACACACCTTGAAATAGGCACAATATTATTTGCGACAAAATCTTTGATAGGACTCAAATAAGGTGTGTGACTGACAATTTAACTACCCTATCTTGTCGTGACGGTTTAAGCTGATTTAAAACTTGTCAACACATAATTAAATAGAAGATTATTTAACAAATGCTAATGTCGTAAGCACTGCCATAAGTTAACTACCGATTAATTGATTAAAGACTAAGCTTTAGGCCAAAATTAAATTTTGTTTCTATCTGGTGGAGCTTGAAATGATACACCTTACATCAATGTGTTATATTTTGTATCGTATTAAACTAATTAAGTTAATTTTAAAATAGTTTTTAAACTCATTTCTTTATAATTTATTTTATTTTACAATTTTTCCCGAACAGAAACTTAAATGTACGATTACAGTATCGTTTAATCCATCCATTTTCTCACACCTAAGTATTTAAAAAGTTTGTCCACGTGTAACAATTTTTATTTACATAAACTACTGGCAACATTAATTAAAATTCGCCAATATAGTGCCTCAAAGTGTCATGTGCTAGATTTTTTATCTCTGAAGTGTTTACACCGACACTAAAACAATGTTCTCAACAGACATAAATGATCCATCATACATTAATCTTTCAGCTTACATATCCATAGAGCTATGTGTATCCTAATGTTTTCATAGAAATTAATGTGTTTCTGGAAAACAGTTTTTAAACTTTGCATATTTAAATTAAAAAGCATACTAATTAAGCATACAAATTAAACATTCATAAAGGGATAAATAAATATACAATATACGTACATACATATCATACATACACGGACGAGAGCTTGAAGGGAATATGAACTGTAAAGTGCCAACTGTCAACATCAGGTAAGTGAGTGCATAAAAGAGAACCTGCTTCACTCATCAATTTGAGTCATTTCCTATTAAGATTTACAGTGAAAATAATAGAAACCAGATGCGGTACCAAATTACAGTTTTAAACAATAACTGACCTGGTAATTGTGTCAATTTATAAGAGGAGCATAAATACGTTCTGATGACTTCGCTAAATTAAATTAATTGCTGTGGATTTTCCGAAGATTACATAACATACTGACCATTAAAACACTTTAGTCAGGGTCGTAATTCCCAAGATAACATATACTAAGACTCTGCTTTGCGCTAGCCATCAAGACGGACCATGTAGTCTGATGACAAATAGCCGCAAACATTACTGAGAAACAATAAATAGAAGAGCTATTTAAATAGTTCTAAAGAAAAAAATTCACAAAATTCAAAAGAGTTAAGAATTCGTAATGATTACTACTTCTAACAAGTCAATGAACCCAAACATACTGCTGTTAATGTGAAGATATGATTTGACCGCCAAAGTTCAGGGCTGAATGCACAAAGTTCGAATAGGACCTCCAAGTATTTAGGAGATCATTTCGAAAAAGGTTACGTAGTTGCTAAACCTAAAACAAAACACAACTATAAAACTACCTCACGACTGTTTGGCGTCAAATTGTCAAAAGGAAATGCTATACTGGTATATCCAGTTTACATGGGCTTAATGGAGTGCTTGACGTTAAGGGATATTCTACTAAAATTAATCAGAGTTCTTCTTGGGGCATCTACACTTTTGCGGTGGACTCACCAGAAAGTATTCCTTATATTTCTTTAAGTTTATCACGGCAATTGCATCACTAATGTTGTTCTACAAATGCTCAATTGTCTCTGGTTTGTCGGCATAACACTTTAACAGCGCCCCAAAGAAAATATTACAATGGCGTCAATTCACAGCTTCTTGATGGTTAATTGACATCACTATTTCGGCTAACTAAACCGCCATCAAGTCGATTATGGCATGAGACATATGGCAAGTTGCACCATGCTGTTAAAACCAAACGTCGTTCACATCAATGCCATGAAGAGTGGTTATCATGGTACGATAGGTGCCTCCTCATTTTCAAAGAAATTTGGGCCAAAGATGTCTCTACTTTAAGACTTTGTGTAGGTTTTCTGAGCCTCAAATACGTCAATTTTTCTTATTAACGTACCCATCGGGATGAAAATGAGCTTCGTGCGAAAAGACGATTTTATTTTATTAATTTTTTTTTTTTTTAAATCGATGAACCGTAATTCGATACTGCGGAGATTTTGTGATAGAATAGAATGATAGAAGTATTGCCAGATTTGAAATAATCGATGGTTCCAAAAAGAACATCGATCAATATAATGCATTGTTTAATCGGTATATCACAAAGTATATCGATGCGCCTATTGATTTTTGTAACAAAATAGAACTGAAATGGACTCAATGTAACCTACAGGTAGTAAATATCTACGATTGTGATTAATTTATTGCACGGCCCTCAATATGGTTATCTCTCCTCTCTCGGTATTTTGTATAAACGTTTCTCCCAATCCAAGTGCCCTTACAAACTTGAGGGAGTAGTTCGGCGCCACTAATCCAGTGTTTCATTTGAAAGTTACATTATCTTACCATAGCAAAATATCCGCGCTAAGAAGTTGTCTCGAAAAGATCAGTAAAAAAATTGTCTGTTTCCCTTCGCGTCAGTTTTTAGGCAATTGAAAAAAAAAATACATACGCTTCTGGCAAGCACTGACTGTAATTGAATTACTCTTGGTCTTAAGTCACCGTGAATTCTACTTCACCTTTCTACTTTTTCGGCACTGTTGTCGCTTTAGAGTCCGAAAAGAACTGTGTGGATGTTTCGATGTACAATTCGCTTTATTTAAAGGACACATGGGATTGAGGCTATTCATTGCGCAGGGTAGCTGGTTGTGCCATGTTTCTAAAGCTCAAAAATTAAAAGAATACGATCATAACACTTGTTAATTAAAAAAATATTCTTTCTAATTACTTATCATACCATACAAATTCTTGCTAGACAACCACTTTAGTCAGAGATTACGGCCTTTTCCCAACACCCACTTACGTTGTGTTGTGTTAATTTTATACGTGAGTGGCGGTACTTACAGTTTCAGAATCGCATTCCGAAAAGACAAATAAGGTTGGGAACAACTTTTCAGTGACATTTATTCGCTCTGCAGAGTTTACCAGAAATCCTACTATGAGGAAGCCCGCCGAAGAACTATTTTTTTTCGGTGATGTCCTGACCGGGATTCAACAACCCTGGCCTTGTCGTCTAATAAGTCAACAAGACTACCTACTAGACTACTGCGACTTCGTAATTTACTCAATCACCGGAATAAAAAGAAGCGTGCTGTCGTTAAGGCTTGTTTGCATGACATCTGTGGTCGGACACATGTGGCATCACGTATAAAATAGAAAAAATGAAAAAAGAATTCTCTGAAAAATTAAATTTGAGCGGTAAGGCATGCGATAGATAAAGCACCTAATTTAGCCTGAGATCCTTCCATGTGAAAAATTGAATAATGTTGAGTATTTCTTTTATTTTTCTATTATATACATACCACATACATACATACAATATTATATGTTAGCTGAGTACCAGCGGTGCTGTTGGGATAGGTTCGTTGAGTGTTCAGAGATATGTTCTAAGACCTAAAATACTTTTAAAGAAAACAATCAAACAATTTAAAAGAATAATTCCAGACTCATATGGAGAATCCTTTTGCTTCAAGGATAAAACCGACAAAAGAACCATTAAAACTATCATCAAAATTTATGGTTTTTGGCAGCAACAGTTTTAAAATTTAACAAAGGATTAAGAATAAGAGGGAGAAGTAAAAATAGCTTGAAGCAAGAGGAAATAACTTAATACGGTTCTTATTTTATTTTAAAAGATCTTGATTTTTAAAAGGGCTCAATTTTGAAACAAAATGTCATCATTTAAGTCACAATGTTAAAAAATGTGGTGACTTTTAAGGTAATTTATAAATGTGGTTAAAAAAGAAATTCGTTTATACGAGCCACCTGATTTATGACAATTTTTTTCCAAAATTGGTCCTGTCACTAACTCACCGCTCGTTTGATGATGATTTCGGATTTCTTTTATGGGAATGTTATGGGAGTCTTTAGGTATATGCTGATAAAATAGTAACTGTTTGGCGCATGGAAGCCAATATTCAAAATAAGAAGAGCGCAATGCAATTTCATAGACATGTTTTTTGTAGTGGGTGTTCATTCTCCCTGGGCAGAGGCTGCACCCTGCCATTCAGAAAGCTGCAATCACCTGAGGCAAAGGCAATCTCTGAAAATACGCCCGAGTAACTACTTAGTGTAAATTGTTTCACTTGTTGAGTGGAACTCAAAAATACTTTTTTTTATATTTCTCGACCCTCCAAACTTTTTTATTTGAGGCAAAGAAATTCTTTTTGTATATTGTTCACAGCAAACAGTTATGTGGATTACCAAAATTCTCTCTTATTGTGAAGCACCGTTATTTTAAATGTGCTGCAAAGTTTTTTAGAAACGGGAGAATTAGCTTTGAAGGGTAACATTAAACATTTTGTTAAAGATCCGTATTATTCTGTGTATTGATCGCGTAAACTGGAAAGGTGATGATCTGTTTCCGTGTGTGTGGAAGTTAGCTATTCGTAATTGCAACAAATTCAAATTAGAAAAAATATCAAAATAAAGGATGACATTCTGGAAAGTGCATTATCTTGTGCAAGAGTTTGAAAGGTTTCGTTTGATCAAATCGGACAAAACATACAGTAGTTACTATTTAATGATAGTAAGCAGTTGTGTTATATTTTTTTTGTATTGTTATCTATCAAAGAATGGAACTTTCAGTTCAAAGATTTTCAGGAATTTTGTGATGATTCTAGAATTGTTATACAAAATGCGTCTATTTCACGTTTGCACGACTACCAGAATTCGGTAATATTTCGTGTTTTTTTGCAAATATTATTATTTCCCTTTGGCGCAAATCATAGGCCAACGTGTCTGGTAAGATCGTCACCAATCAAAATTGCGCGCAGGCGAAAATTTGAAACGATTTTTTTCAATCCGGAGAGAAGTTCATTTGGATGAAATATATCCATTGAAAGGTACAAGCTCAACTGTTAGCTTTTTAATAGTAATAAGTACGCTAATTTGTTATCCGGTTTGATCAAATGGACAATGGCTCCGATCTGGTTAAAGAATGCCATTCAGGAACGTCGTCGATGTACTTATGTTCATATTTTTAAAATTAACAAGTTTGGCTTACTATGAACGGACACAGAACTGACAAAAAATATGAAAAAATTTCGGAGATTGTCATAGTTTACCTCATTCCAAATAAGCATGCATATTAAGTCAAAGTTGATTTATATTTTGTTTGTGTATGGGAATTGCCTTTTTCTTTCATTAATAAAGGTAAATTTGGACATTGTGTCAAAATGTTGGTTGAGATCAAAAATCTGGTTTAAAAAATAGTTCGAAAAAAAAAATAATATTATATAGATTGGTTGTTGCAAAAAAACATATTGTGTAGTAGTTCGAGGAATAGATGTTACTATAAAAAAATATTTTGTTGAGAATTCTACTCAACAGAGCTGAGACAACTTTAGCCGCGTAGGTAGTTACTCGAGCTGTATTTAATGCGTTTTGTGAGGCTGTGTTGTGGCGAGAGTGTAATTGATTAAGTAGAAAAATCAAAGTTCAGCGTCCGTTTTCGCGTGAATTTCCAAAGCTCTTGCTGCTAATTTCAGCATGACTCCAGAGGTGTCAGAAAATCAACGATCGGTACATTCGTAGGCCTGATACATCTCCTATGCCTGTAGTAAGACTGCTGTGCTACGGAGTGGCGGCGGCCTGTCTTCAAGCAAGTTTGTTCTCAGTGAGAAGGTAACGTATCTTCTTAGTAAAATGATGTGTCAATATAAAAGATGTTAAAGTACTAATACATAGTATT
Source organism: Sarcophaga bullata (assembly GCA_005959815.1). Classification (NCBI taxonomy): domain Eukaryota; kingdom Metazoa; phylum Arthropoda; class Insecta; order Diptera; family Sarcophagidae; genus Sarcophaga; species Sarcophaga bullata. The sequence goes on along the minus strand of QOCX01001571.1, from coordinate 3,391 downwards.
GTTTTCTGCCTGGGTACTGGTGTGATTTGCGATGTATTGTTAAATGGAAGATGGTGTAAGCATGCGTTTGAACAGCTGTAGAACGGTTCAACACAAAAGGCAGAAACAAGACGCAACAAGGCAAAACGTGCGCGAAGCTGTGTTTAACGTTCGGTGTACACAAAATAAACAAAAATAAGCGAAGCAACAATCAATTCACGAAAGAGGGGATGAAACAAGTAAAGAGCGAGCGAACGACACAAACAATGGTAGGACAAAGCCTAAACATGGACCACAAAGAGACACAGGACAAAAATGAAACCGATAAAATAAATGTAAACAACGAGTGGTTTATATTCATAGAGAATGTTTCGCCGGAAGCGAAGACCCAGACCTTGGGCCCTGGGAGTGAGAACATTCTCATCAGACTGGTTTACGTCGCGTATATAAAAGGCAAGGTAAGCATGGCAGAGTCGAAGTTGAAGTTTATCAGTCTTGTGTGAAGGCGGTTGTGGTGGTGGAGTGATAGCACATGTGGTTTGACGATCTCCGTTACAAAGAGTCGCGAGACGAAGGTTGGTCGTGAAGTGAAATGCTAATTGTTTGATCCAAGAGAGCAAAAAAAGGAAATCAAAGATAACCAAAAGTGATGAAACGCGAATTGGTGGTTGTGTACAGCTGGCACACAACAAGTGTGTAGGAATAATACAAAGAACTTGTAATTAGAGAAAAGCTGAACGACATAATTTTTTTGTTTGTTTAATTGAAAGAAATTTGACGATGTCCATTGAGGTTTTCAGCACCAATGTTTTTCTCTCTCTCGAACACAGATCACAAGAAGATAGAACAAGGGTTTTATAGGAGGAAATTGACTATCAGGTGACCGAAACTCGGGTCTGTATGTGTTGAAATGACGTAGAGCCGATTTGGTAAGCCGAAATCCGTACTAAAAAAGCTGTGAGAAGCTGCTTAACGATTTGATCCGGCATAAAATGAGTCGGTGATGGGCAGTAATGGTCAGGTGACTTTGGTAGCAACATTATTGCTTCACGCATAACGATGACAGTGTTGGGCTACTCAGGCAGCAGGTGGACTCGCTTCTGGACGGACAGGAAGCAGAGAACTGATAAGAAGAAGCTGCCGAGTATATGGTTTCACAACTTCTTCATGTTTATGTGCTGAGACAAAATTGAGTATTTGACTTATGAAATAAACAACGTGTGGTATTGTAAGGCAAACAAACAGGTTCAAATTTCATTTTTGTGTTGAATCGTAACCTGATGAACGAAGAGTAAAGTGAAAAACGTATAAGAAATTGATCGGTAAGAGCTGGCATGGATATTTTTATCGGTTAGATCCCACTGAATCCTGTTTATTGGCATGTTATTGGTACTTTTATGGTACACTTGCTGCGCTAGCTTTAGTATAGTCATAAACACTCTCACGAGTGAGTAAAACGGCAAACATAAAATCGATCTAAAATTTTTATTAAGACTTAAAGGAAGATGTTCTATAGCAAATTTAGCGGTACTCTACACCTATTCTTTAAGGATTGGTTGGTATTGCGTTTTCATAAGTAAATTTATTTACTGTGATACGAAAACACGAATTTAAAAATTACTTATGGCAGTAATGCTATAAAGTAAATGCATAAGTTGCAATTAACATGGAAATATTCAACAATTACATACAAGGTCTCTTTCGTGTTAATCTTTAAAGTCACAAATAATCCTTCAGCCATAAACACCGCAAAAAGAGCAGATTAGCAGATTATTTTTCTTTTTTTTTTTTTTTTTTTTTTTTTTGATCAGTTTGGTCGTCAAGCTGGGCTGTTTCGTTGGTAATTTTAAATGTTTTCAAACTCCAATCGAATCATTGCAGATTTTTTGGAATGTTGCATGGACGAAGCTACTTTAGAATTTTAGAATTCAAGAAAATTTATTGAACTTTTTTTATTAACGTTTGACATTGTCCGCATATATTACTTTCGTTTATATTGAAGTATGCGTCTTTTAGTAAGTTTATTAAAACAATCTATTAGTTTAAATTATTTTTTATTATAAACCTTAGTCAAGGTTATTATAAATTATTATTCAATGTTAAGTAGCTTCTCATTTCTACGACATTTGTTGTGTGTTAATTTTTAATCCGGGAACCTACAGTTCAGGCTCTACTTTCAACGGAAACTTATCAGCATATTTATTTACTGTTTAGATCAGGGATTACCATTCATAGACCACAATTGTGCTGGGTGAATTCACACCACATTTTGCTTTTCTCTCTCATTTGTCGCCATCGACCGCGGCGAATGCACATGTAAGTGGGATGTTCATGGCATTTTTTTTTCAGGTTTACACTCAAAAAATGTTTTAGTTGTAAATATATTAAAAAATACTTTTATTAAAATCCAATGGTTCATATGTCCTTAAATGACGTTTTAAGACATTTAAAATGATATGAGAGGGAACAGCTTTGTAGGACAGTAAAGCATTTTTTTTTTTTTTTTTGAAAAATGAAAGGTTTTTTTATTTAAGTAGGTAAGTATTTATGAACCAAGTAATTCCCACCAAAATATCTAAAAAAAAACAATCCCTAATTTTCGAGTTAAAGATGTATAACTTTATGTATGTTGATGAAAAATGTATGATTGGATGTAGTGAGTACGAGATGAATCAGAATAGTTATTTCAATACTTGTGGACTCACTCTTACTCAAAATTTCATGATACTTATGAGTAGCGAAAAAGCCGCTTCATTGCGAATATTCTGGTACAAACGTGAACAGCAATACATTGGAAAACAAAAAAACAAAAAGCAGAAACAAAACTGAGACACATGAGAGTCGCGTGTAGAATGCGCGTGCGGGCCAGCAAGAGTGATGTAGAGGATAAGAATGAAAAGAGTTGAGGAGCTAAACCCGTTGTTTAGCGAGAAGTACAGATACATAATTGACGATGTTGTGGAGAGACTACATAGCTGGCCTGAGCAGAGTAGCCAACAATGTTTTTCGAACTGGTATGTGTCGAGCAGTATGCCCAAGCGGAGAGTGATGACGCTGTCCTCGACAGTATCTAGCGAGGATTGTTTGTATAATGGTTCAATGAAAAAACGAGGTCTTAACGTATAAACGATAAAAGCGATATCTATTAATACGAATAGGTACTCATTGTATGGGTACCGCAATTAAGTCGTTACTTACATTAATTGATTAATTTGGAATTATTATCTACAAACGCCACACAAAATTCTACTTCATTGGCACCTTTCCCACGTATTATTTCTTGTAAAGTTCTTGCAAATTAAATGGTGGAGAAATTATCTTTATTGGAATGAAACTATTTCAAACAAACTGTATACGAACATTCAAAGGAGAAAAATATTTGCTTGTTTGTTCTGGAGACGTTTTCCCAATC
>QOCX01001570.1:15471-28214 GCA_005959815.1 Sarcophaga bullata | reverse complement strand
GGTGTTCCTACTCTTAACAACGTAGCAACAACAACAAAGTGCCACCAAAAGTACCATTAAAACAATGGACCGGAATAACTTAACAAAAATATTTCCTTCTATACAATTAGAAGAAACGAAACGAAAAATTTCCATAAAAAGTTTCCAAAAGTTTTTATTATGATTTCTTTATTGTATTGCTGTAATGCCCGAGAAAAAAGAAAAAAAAAGTAGAAAACGAACAGAATATTTAAATATTTTGTGTTAAGAAGTGTGTATTTAAATGAAATATAATTCTGTTACCGGGTCACATACTCATATTTGCTTGAACGGAAGTCTTAGCGGACATGTTTTGTGCTCATTACGGAAATGTGTTTAAAAAGTTAACAACGCCAGCTTAAATGGTCATACGGAATACGGGTTTTTTTTTATTCTTTTCAGTAGAATGTTGGAGGATATTTTAATTAATTTTAAAACATCCGTTTTAAGAATGACTCCACACATACAAAAATAAAAATAAAAAAAATTAAAAAAAATATTACGGCTACTGCAAGCCCTAACGGGCAAGTAAAGAGTGGGCCATTTAAAGATTAAATTTGAAATTTTACCAAATTTAGTTCTTTGTTGTCAAGTACAATTATTCCATTTGGAAATGGAATATCATTCCATTCATATGGCTGCCACGGCTGGTCTACCAGTACTTCATTCAATCTAACCAATTTTCATGCACTCTTTCGAGTTTATGGGGTTGTATCTCAGCAATGGCATCAAGAATATTGGCCTTCAAATGCTCAATTGTCTCTGGTTTGCCAGCATAACACTTTTCTTTAACGGCTTCAAGTCGCTGCTTTTTGGTTTCCAATTGGCATCATCATTTCGGCAAATTAAACGGCCATGAAATGTTAAACGTTTCATAAATCGACTATGACGATTGAAGATTTTTTAAAACATTTTAACGATCAACAAAGAAGAATAAGAAGCAGAAGAAGAACATGCATCGATCCGACAAAGTTTCATGCACTTCTTCAAGTGTATAGGGACGTATCACGGCAATGGCATTACGAATGTTGGCCTTTAAATGCTCAATCGTCTCTGATTTATCGGCATAATACTTTTCTTTAATGGCTGGAGAATAATCCAACGGGTGTCAAATTGCAACTTCTTGGTGGTCATTTGAAATCACCATTTTGGCTCATTAAAAGGCCATCAAAAGTGTGATGCAATAAATCGATTGTGACATGAAATATGGGGCAAGTTGTACCATGCTGTTGAAACCAAATATCGTTCACATCAATACCATGAAGAGAGGGTACAAAAAAATCGGTTATTATGGTGCAAGAAATGCCTACATTGCCATATTGGTACGCCGTCTCATTTCAAAGGAATATGAGCAATGTTGTGACTCCGCTCCACAAGCCGCATCAAACGGTCATTCGTAATGGGTGGGTTGGATCCTGTAAGACCAAGTGTGGGTTTTCTGAGCCACAAATATGGCCACCAAAATGCAAATGTGCTTCATCCGAAAAGATGATGACAATATGAAATGATAATTATGCAGTTTCATTGGCTCAATAAATCCCAACGTTGCTCAAGTATCGCATCCATACTATGAAGATCGGGTACAAAAAACTCGGTGATCATGGTGCGATAAGTGTTTCTATTGACCGTAATGGTTGCCTCGTCCTTATTTTCAAAGAAATATGGGCCAATGTGTGACTCTGCTCTACAAAACGCATCAAGTAGTCACTCGTAATAGGTGCTTTGGCTCCTGTAAGACCACGCGTGAGCTGTCTAAGCCCTATATGCGGCTATTTTGCTTACAAATGTACCCACCAAGATGAAGATAAGCTTTCTGCGAAAAAATTATATTTTTTTTGTTGGCAAAATCTACATGCATGTGAGCGAGTTTCTCGTTGACCCAATAAATCCCAAAGTTGCTCAGCCGTAGTCGCCGTCGTTTAGTGGCTAGTGTGTTGGCTTACTAGGCATGAAGCCTAGCTTCAAAGTCCGAAAATATGAAAAAAAAAATATTTTTTCGGCAGATTTCTGGCAAAAACTCTGAGAGAGTAAATAAAATTGCCTTGGAAAGTTCCTCAGAAAATCTGTCATTTGAAATCGATTTTAAACTGTAGGCCCCGCCACTCATGTATAAAATTAACACACACAAGATCAGTTGTGTGAGTGAAGGACTGTAATGACTTGTTATGTATGTTTGTATGTAGGCAGATTGTAGTGCAATTTGGGGTTTAAGAGTAAAGCCGTGCCTTTGTCCAAATATAACCAAAGGTTTATCGCTCGTACCTAGAGAAGCTAGAGCTGGTAGTGTTTCTTAATGCTTTAAATACTGACCTTATGGTCTGAAATCTTGGGCTAAAATATGTTTACAATTCTTTCCTTTCATTCATTTTTAATTCCCTTAAAGTGAATATTTCCGCATTAGCGAAAGCATTTCGATTTTTATTTGCTTACAAATTATAAGTAAATTTGAAAGATTTAAACAAAAGCCATGATTTCCTACAAAAAAGAATTCGTTTAAGTTGACCATGGTATCACAAAGCAATTTCTGACATAAATTTATTCACGTTTGTCGTCTTGTTACACTCCACAGAACATGTTTCCGTTTTACTGACTTATCTGCAAAAGACAGCACAAACACACCTTCTTGCTTTCGAGCAGGGGAAAAACAGAGAAACGATGACGAAGAGAAGAAAAAATGACTATTTCAACAAGATATTCTCTCACACTTCCAACAAACTGTATTGTAACTGAAACCCACAAAAATATTGGAAAAAAAAATGAAGTTACCGGGAAGAGCTACTGCAAAAAGGAAGAAAAATGATTACGTTGGTGGGAGCGGGGTTTGGTAGGGGGAACTGAGCAACGCGACATTTAATTTAATTTCGTGCTTCTTGATTTCTTCATTTTTCTATACAAATAAACCTTAGTACACCATCTCGTCTAAGGACCTTGTTAAGGATGCCACTAACAGTGGTAATACATCAGCAAGCAGTGACTACAAATATTACCAGGACTTAAGTTTTCCAAAGCGAAGGTAGAAAACGCTGTACGTAGTATTCATTGTGTTACTCATCTTACAGTTTACACTTGGTCTGGCGTGTAGTGTAGTGTAGAGCAGTTAATGGCCTTGGCCATCATAGCCATGATGATGATAATAATGTTGTGATGATAATGATAATGATGACGATGATGATGATGATGATAACCAGCAATAAAGCAACTTTCCTTTGGCGTTCATATTAGACTACCTTTGCCTTCTAGCAGTTGTTGTTTTTATTTTAATTTTATTTCGTGTAATTGTTGTTGTAGTTGTAATTGTTTACCATCTCAATAGCTTGAACTAACAAATCACAGTAATTTCTTGCCTGAATTCTTGCTGGAATTAATGCAGTTTTAAGGCCCCCACGTAAATACTACACAGAAGCACAAGGAAATATGCTTTCATTTGGAACAGGAAAACCGATAGGAGAAGAAGCTAAGGAAAGCAATATGTTTTACAAAAGACTTCTGGTTGTTGTTGTTGTTGCTGTTGTTGTTGTGTTTTATTAGACCAGAATTTATTTCGTTAGATTTTTATGATCTTCATTTCTTCAAGTTCACTTGATTGTTTTTGACTTGTGCGTTCTTGTGCGTGGGGGTATTAAAAATTAATTAAAAATTCAATTCAATTCAATTGTTTTAACCTGCCTTAAATGTATACACAACATAAGCAAATTTATTGCGTAGAGAATAAATTATTACAAATTCATACATAAGTATGGCATGTTAAGGGATATTTTCCAAGGATCTCTTTGTAGCCTGTAGCCAGCCATACAGCTAAATGACCAGATTGCACTTGAGATAGATTGGATATCAATAAAGAAACATAATACTACATAATCTTAAATCGCTTAACATACATACAAAATTGGCCCATTACAATCATTCAGCAAGGATTACCAACCTAGCTTCTCACACTACTTATGCTGTGTGTGTTAATTTCATACATGAGTGGCGGCACTAATAGTTTAAAGGCGTCTCCGAATGTCAGATTTTTGGTAAGCTTCTAATGGCAATTTTCATTTTCTTTTAAAGTTTCTGACAGAGAATCCAACTGAGAGGAAATCACCATAGAAATATTTGCTCACTTTTTGTTTTGTTCTGGGGTTTGAACCTAGACCTCACATCTAAAAAGCCAACACACTACCTACTAGACTACGGCGACTCGCTTCAACTATCTTAAGTCAATAGTGGCGAAGGCAAATGTAACCAGTAAACCGTTATTTTAGAAGTTAAATCGGTTAGGCAGGGTAAATAGGATCAATCTGTTATAGGCATTGGTGACTATGAGTAGACAGATAAGCTTGCGGTGAGAAGAACTACAATGGTGTTGATGGAACAGAAACTTACTGTAGAGTAAGAAGAGAAGTCGGGAAGTGTATACCGAGCGAATGAAGAAATGAAGAGAGACAAAAGCTCTCTCAATTCAAAACGATTTGAGGCAATCTAAACTTTTGCTGGGTAATTACAAATGGAAAGATTTGGATCATGCATCATACTATTCAGAAATAGGATGAGAATTGTAAACAGCTTTCTGACCAAGTATAATAGTTCATTACAAACCTTCAGTAAGGATTACAAACTAGGTCGTCATAATAAAGGCAGTATTTAAAGCATTAAGAAACACTACCGGTTATAGACTCTATAGGTACGAGGGATAAACTTTTGGTTAGATTTGAAGGTGAAGGACGAAGACACAGTATTACACTGAAACTCCAAACTGTACTATAAGCTGCTTACATACATACATACATAACTAGTCATTACAATCCTTTATTCAGGACTGATGTTTTATGTGTTCTGTTCATCTCACCACTGATATTGTATGTGTTAATTTGTATACATGAGTGGCGGGATCTACAGTTCAAAATGGACTCCAAACAACAGATTTTTGAGAAACTTTTCAGGAATCTGCTAAGAGGAAGACGCCGAAGAAATATTTTTTTTCATATTTTCGTTTCGATGTCTGGCCTGGGGTTTAAATCATGGCCTCACATCTAATAAGCCTACACACCACCTGCTAGACTACAGTGACTAGCATAACAGAGACACAACATTTATAGAATAACAGATGCAGACCAGTTTCTAACTACTGGTATATACCAGACGGGGATTGTTTTGCTAAAGGATTACATATCTTAGGTTATGATCATTGTACTCTTCTAGCTAGTGTATTAGCTGATGTCTCCGCATACATAACACTACTCTGACAACTTTTGAACGCAAAACAATAGATTTTAAAAGCGGCATCCATTGACACTCTCCTGCTGACTGGCGCAATAGCTAACAAACACAACTTTTTCTTAATATTTTTCCTTCTCGAGATATGAATCGAGAGAAAGTATTCATCGAAGACCTTCAATTAGTTTATGTAGGTAATATTCTCTCACTAAGCTATTGGCTGGAATGTTGCCTTATTGCATAGAGTAATGCTAACAGCTCGCTGGTAGGCCTGCTGAGACCATAGTACTTTGCCCTCAAAAATTTCCATTGCATTTTAAAAATTTTAGGCAAATCTTCCGTAATTTTGGTTCGTTCATAAAAAATACAGTCACAGAAAAAAGTCTAAATACCAGCTGTGTAGTTTTTTTTCTAATAATTTTTATGTGATATTTTTTTATATTCTTTTTCGTCTTCAAACATTCTTAATTGTAATTGCCTTATTCCGATGAAAATCGCCGGGGAAAAGTCTGCATACAATGGTGTATGTAGACTTTTTTCTTTGACTGTATATTTTTTCATAGGATTGTTAATCTTTATAGCTTTAATCTGGTCTCTTTAGAATATTTTTGCTGTTTAACAACTTGTTCCAATTGCACTTCAATTACTTAATTTGAAATTTCCTTAAATACTTGAGCTATAATGGCGGTTTCATTACATTTCACCTTTTTTTTCTCCTGTCTCCCCTATAATAACAGGTTAAAACTCGTATACTTGTGGCACGAACCAGTCCAGAAAAGGAAGGATACTCTTCAAAATCTGCCACTCATAGCCAGACAAAGTGAATGAGAGAAAAAAATCTACGAAAAAAGCAGATAAAAATTGCCAAGATAATCATTTTATATTCAACATTTAATAGATTATGTGGCTTACTTAACACACAATCACACACTCATACTCATGCATTTACACTACAGGCTTATAATCAGTGATGCCATCTTTGCCAACCTAACCAAAGGTGTCTTGATATACCTTTTACTCCTGCTCCTACAATTAGGAACAAAAAAAAAGTGTTTTTAGGACGCATTTAATCTGTGTTGGAGTATTTTTTTCTTTCCTTTCCTTTCTTTTTTTTTTGTTTTCCTGTTCATTGGTGTCCTTTTTCATCATCATCATCATCATCCTGGGCTGTCATGACGTTAAAACTTGCAACAACTGATTGTTGTTACTGATACTTGAACGATGGTGTTTTTGTTTGTTCAATTCACTTGCTTGTAGACTAGTGTTACCGAGATGATGTCATGTTTGTTGGTTTAAAGCAGTGGAGAGCAGTGGAGAGCAGTGAAGCAGCGGCATATCTTGCCTTAAAGTAAGGGACCCTCTAAGTGTCTAAGTATAGAGCCAGTGGTGGTGGTGGCTCATTGTCTAACACCGTGTACGTGATGTGAAATTTAATGTTTCAATTAGAGGTAAAAGTTAAATACAGTTACTCACTCTCTATCTCTCTCACACACACAAACACACACACACGTAGCCATTAAACATACATTATGTGGCAGCAAAGTTATACGCAAATTTATTTGGAGTTTCATGTTGCAGCTTAACTCAAATGGTTGTATGACTAGGGAGTCAATATCTTTCTTTTTTTTCTTCTTTTTTCTCTTCAACTAGTTGTTGTTATTATTATCTGCTGAATAATAGAAAAAAAGAAGAAGAAAAAATAAACGAAAAAAATTAAGTGTCGTACCTTTGTCAGCACTTATCGGTGGATCAGTTCAACTTTTTCCTGTTGAGAGTACTTTTTTTTTCGTAAGCAATTACTCTGGTAGAAGGCCTTAGAACCGGCTACATCATTAGGGGTAGAGAGGTGCCATACGTGGCTTAACATCCTTTACATGTAGAGGTATATGCCAGGGTTATGGTTGGTGTTTGTGGCTAAATGTGTCGGTTAATTCTAAAGTGCTTGGCAAATTTTTACTGTGAATGTTATTTTTAAGTGGAATTCTTTTTTCTCTGTGTGAGTTCATTTTTTTTATTGTTATTATACGTTTTATATACCGGGTTTGGGCTTAGTCAATAGGAATACAGTGGGCAGAAAAAATTTTCTGAGGGAAAACAAAATTAAAAATTAAAAAACAAGTCTAGACCATCGAAAAAGTTAGTAAGCGACACCAACAACTTCTAAAAATGTACAACGAAGTAGGACCCTAGTCCATTCCAACGGATTTGCAGCAATTATCAATACAAACACATCTTGTGCTACAGGGAAAGGAAGAGAAAACGATCTAAAGTTCAAATATAAGTTAGGTTAGGAGACTAGCTGACCATCTCTGAACATTTCTTTAGCAATGCAATTTCTCACGTCATCTGTTTGTCCTGGAAATTTTTCTTAGAAGGCAATTCACTGCATCTTTGATCGAGGAGGGACGTTTAAATAACCTTCGAGAGCGGTCTGATGGGAGCCTGGCATAACATATTTTCAGAGAAAATTCCTACCATCTGACAAACATTGTGTGGCCTTCAATATGGTCATGGTCTATGAAAAGCACTGCCATAATTAGCTGGCCTACGCGATAGTCCAATATCAGGAACCTGAATATACATACAATCCAAGGCCTAGTTTGTCTAGCACTTAAGAGTCAGTTACATACTGAAAGCTTCAATACTCTCCAGATTTTTGCCAGAAATCTTGCTGAGAGAAGTCACCGAAGAAATATTTCTTTATATTTTTGACCTGGAGTTTGAACCGTGGCCTCAAATCTAATAAGCCAACACTCTACCTGCTAGACTACGGCAACTACGAAATCTCCGTATTGTCTGATTTTATTGGAATCCTGGAATTACAACTCCTTTCCAGAAAATTATAAAGAATCATGCAGTCGAGTTGAATATGTCTATCGTTTCTCCGTATGGCAGCATTTGCTCAGTCCTCTGCTGCAATAAAAGGTTAGAGGTCATACAATACAGCAAATAATGCCAAAAATAAAACAGATTTCAATGATAATGATGAGAGCTGAAGGCCAACAAGGCGTGGCATTTGACATTGCAGCATCACTTGTATTTGCACATCGTCTATCAAACGTGAGCAACATAAATCATCACTATGAACCGAAAGAGGCAGTGGTTGATAACTCTCAGATATTACCAATGGCCCTTGTAGTGAAATGGCTGCTCTTTCAACCCTTGTTGATGAGGATGATGAGGAGTATTTTGCACTACGAAAGGCCCTTGTAGGAGGATATTCTTCTCCTTTGTAGTTTATTAACCATTCAGATGGAATTAGGATCCAATGCAATCTGTAGATACTCTTCCCTCCATTGCCAATTGACATATTAAAGGCAGATATCTTGTATTGACTAGCGAAATGCCTAGGTTGGCTAAGGTTTGTACTACAGAGAGAGTGTACGAAAGTCATTAGATTGTAGCATATTGTCCAGAAAGATGTGCAATGTATCTAGACCTTCGCAATGGATACCAATCTCTCAATTTTGGCGATAAAAAAAATCCGCTTGCCTCTCTCCATCTAACAAGAACATGAGAGTCCTTAAAACTAGCAAACATAATCAGAAGAGGCTAGTGGTTCAATCAAGGGTGTATATTCCCGTAAATTACAGGCGACTTGCACAATACCATAGCTTGGGGGCTTTTGCAACTGTGTTCACAGTTGCCACGAAAATATACATCTAGGAGCAGGTTAAGTGTTTCCTTATTTGAGATAGTCATCTAAATATTATCCAAACTAATAGACCCTATTAGTTCAGTTCAAAACCCCAGCAGAAATACAAAAAAAAAATATTTTTTAGCGAATTCCCTCCGCATATTTCTGGCTAAAACTCTGAGAGTAAATAAAATAAAATGCCTGACAAAATTATTAAAAAATCTGTGGTTCGGGAGTCGACTTAAAACTGTAGGTCAAGCCACTCATTTAGAAAATTAACACACTTAACATAGTGGTGTGAGAAGCTTAGATCGGTAACCCTATGTGAAGGGTTGTAATGATTTGTTTTCTCTCTTTCAAATACTGTGTTTTCAATTACTTTCAACTGATTTCCCTTTTAGCTTTCGCAATTTCTGCAAAATCTTTCAATTTGCCCACTGTAAGCGGTGTAATATCCACACATACATACAACATTATATAAAAAAATGAATGAAATGAAGTAGAGTAATTATCGAAAAGTGTTTTAATGTTTTAATGTAATCCTTAAACTAAATCTCTACATCAAGCACTTTTTAGTTAATTTGTTTGCACAAGACAAACTTTTCTACGATGAGTTTAAGCACACACAGTTCACTTCATTTTTCATTTTAATTTCTTTTCCTCTTTTTTTTTTTTTTGTAGACTTTCTGAGGGTTTTTTATGAAAATTCAATTCGAAATTATAACATCAAGCAAAATATAATGGAAGTATGTAGTGTGTGTGTGTGTGTTTGATATATTAAAGTATGCACGAAATAATTTCAAAACAACTTTAATGTTGCACAGTATAACGTACGAACGAACGTATTGGCTTGAACTGCAGGTTATTAATCATAAAATGTTGTGTGTTCAAATTATTAGTTCCTTCGGAGTATGTTGTGTGGAAGACATTTGTCTAGAAATGTAATGAAAGTTTTCTTTGTTTCTTCAGCGTGTGTGTGTGTAGTGTTTTTTTCTTAAGCCATTTTATTTAACCTTCAGCCTGATAACTGACAACCACACAACACTAGCAACAACAACAAACAGGTGTACACAAGCAATAACAAAGTGGCAAATTACAAACCAAAAAGGTACGACGTACTTTAGATGGAAAGGAACAATTTGATTGCAAACATTTACATTTACAAGGTGGCGCAAAAGTAATGTCAAAACATAAAATTTTATAAGAAACTTTTTTCGTATGAAAACCTTCCTTCGAATACAATAAAAACCTTGGTCAGATGATTGCAAAACGTAAACTATTACCAGTTCCATCTTAATGGTTCCATCTTAAGGACCCCAAAGTTCTTATGTCGAATACCGGTCTCTCGGTTTTTTGGGCTGGAGGCTAGGAATACAACACAACGAGTTCTGCAAACCATTACAGGGTTACGGGAAGAGGAGAAGATCACAGGGAATGTTTTTCTTTGATTATTCGGCACTTGGAAACTTGTGTTGAAAACATATGTTGGTCGCCCAGGAAAGTGTCGGGACAAAGTTGATTTCGATAGAGGACCAATTTCGTTAAGTTTTTTGCCGGCAATAGCAGTTTAATTGGTGAAAATATCATTATAAAGTTATGAAAATCATCGAGTCCAAATGGTACCATTCGTATGTTCGGATGGACTTGAGATGACTTCATTTCCACTTATTTCTTCCAAAGAAAGATAGCTCCGTAACAGGTCTGCATAACAGCAACCTTCAGTAGGGTGGTACATATATCCTTGATGTTTGCTGTACATTTTTGCCAGGTTTGACAGAGAATCGAATAATAACAAGCTGCACCGCTTTTAACCTAACTGCCTATACGATTCAAATCGTCACTTATGATAAGGATTGACTGAAAAAGAACAGCACGCACTGATTCAATTTTGTCTAAAGGGAGAGTAATAAAGTTATCAAAACAGTACGCTGCGTTCGTGTCATCTCCCTGTAGGGAATCTTCAAGAGGGCTTGTCCAGGGCTGTACAGCCACTGGCACAGAAAAGCCACTTGAAGTGAGATGAACACACTTGAACCATATAAAGGCTCATTGTGATGCTACAGTATATCCTATTCTCCAACCACGAAACCATTCGGAGTTACTGAATAAAACAACATTAGCTTCTAGCATGTACCCCATCGTAAATAATAGTTTCATCATGGTTTCCCATTGCCACAGCTCAACGGAAGTCATTGAAATGGGTCCAAGATCAATACCAGCTTGCATGAGTGCTACCATAATACAATGACTGGTGATGACTCCATTCATACATCATCATATAAAGTGTGTGGAGGGTTTGAGTTATTCTTGCGTTCCTAATTAACTCTATTCAGCTTTGACAAATTTTTTTACTACACAATTCCAGCTATTCAAAGCCCCTCTCAACGGTATTATCATCAATCCATAACTGTGTTGTCAACAATGTGGTTGCAAGTCTTCAAAGGCTCGTGTAGATGGTTGTTAGTTCAGAGCCCAGTGTTCTGACAGTAAGTGTGTAATACCGTTAATACCAGTGTCCTGACAAGATAAGTGTGGTAATACTGTTAATACACAATGTTCTGGACAGATAAGTGTGGTAATACCGTTTAATACTCAGTTTCTCACATATAAGTGTGATAATACCGTTAACACCCAGTGTTCTGACAGATAAGTGTGATAATATCCTCCCCAGGGATATTTTCATCCTTACAAATTTACTTACCGCACCCATTACTATGAGGTAGAGCGCGTAAAACAAATGGATATGGGTTTCCTGATGCAGACCTGAACTTCGAAAATCCTGTGACAGTATCAGTATATAATGGTTGGCAATGATTAGAAATCGAATATATTGGAGAATCTAATGTCCCGTAGTGGGCAGATAAATTGATATCAAAAGCAAAAGGAACTTATGACGACTTTCTCTCTTTGCTCTTTGGGCCCAATAAGGCACCATTCCATCCGTACCTTATTAGAGTATATTATCTAAATAAAACTAATAAAGATACTCAACTAATTTCACGTTCGTGGTTGTTTACTCTCTGCTATATCCGATTTTAACTGGATACACACTATTCGCGCATTCCCAGGTTGAAAAAATTAAGAAAAATTTGCGTTTGTTGTGATTCAAGTTTCTGGAAAGAAAGTTCAAGTGGATGCCATTAAAATTGTTGTTTGCGTTTCACAGTTGGCAGATCAGTAAATGTATGCTGGGATCTTCGCAATATCTACACTCGGCAGCAGACTGACACCAAGAGAAACATCCTCATGTATTTCTGTCCAACGAAATAATCCCATTAACCTTTAGAGACAAGAGTATGTAATCCGTTAGCAAATAGCCAATCCCACGATCTTGGTGTATTATACCAGCAGTTAGAATACTGGTCTGCGTCTGTTGTTATCTATATAGAATTTGGCTGATGTCTTCCGTGTTATGAGCATATATCAAACTGTAGTCATAGCAGTGGTGTGTAGGTAATTAGACGATCGAGATAATTTAAAACCAGCTCGTCCCTCAAGCACTGTGAAGATATGAATATAAAAATAATCCGTTGTCAGCCGGTACTCCTCTCAACAGACGCCTGAAAAATTTCTGTTTTGATAGAAAATGTCTGTTCTTCGAGAAAATCCATTTTAACCGTAGATCCCGCACTCATGGTATTAAAAAGGTTTAAAATCACATTAGTAGTCTGACTCTCTAGTGAGAGCTATGGAGAGAAGCATTGTAACCAAAGTGAGTTGTAAAGATAGTGGGACCACCATGTATGATATGTAAGAGCTTGTGACTGTCAATATACAGCTCTTCGCCTTACCGTTCTAGTCTAACTAAAAGTTCTATCCCTCTATTATTCCTATAGAGGTTATATCCACTTCCTGGGTAGTTTCTTAATGCTATAATCATAAGCCTTTA